>VZRX01012905.1:123059-287890 GCA_013398075.1 Notiomystis cincta | reverse complement strand
TCCTATAACTGCTTGGATGTATTTCCTCAGCAGACTTCCAAAATGAAGTTTTATTAGAATACAAATAAGTATGTTTGGTTTAAAATTGCTTTTAAATGAAACTTCTACTCGAGTTTTAATTTAGATCAGTTGTTATTAAATACATTAGGTTTTCCTTTCTGGTGTGCAATTAATTTTAATTCCAACTTGAATTTGTTTTCAGGAAAAAGTATGAATGCTTTCTTATGCTTTTGGTTTTAAATTTTACATATTTACTACAGTTTTTTCAGGATCTTTGCATTTTTGCTTTTTAGTTGGCAGTCAGTTTTGCTGTATCTGGGTTCATTTTATGACCTGTGTAAGTGATGTGCTGAGAACTGGAAGAAGCTGCACTGAACTCTGCCATCCATGGCACTGCTTCCAGCATGCACCAAGAGGGCAGCTGCAGGATATTTTACATGGTGCTTAATCTTTCCAGGGTTAGGTTTATCTTAATATGTTCTGCAAATACATCAAAAGCTTTATGTTTTAATCTAATTGTGATACCATTTTAAAAAATTCTTTAAGTTTCTTGGACATGTTTAACCTGGAACATAATGAATGATTTTTGCTGAGTTATTTTAGGGTTAATTTCTTCTGTTTGTTCTTACCCAGTGTTACGGTGTATTAGAATCACTGGGTTTAAAGATTCTTCTTTGAAATCTGTTTCCCTCCTTTTTGTAATACTTAAGGGCTGTGTGGGGCAGTATGGAATCCAACCTATATCCAGGGTTTTTTTTCATAGTTATTTTACAGAAAACTTCATCATAGATACCAACCACTCCTTTTCCCATTTGTAAAAGTGTTACTGGATTATTTCAAAATAAAATTGCAAAAATTTTGAACTAAATTATATTGTGATTTAATCTACAATTGGAATTTGGCTTGGTTTTAAAAATGTGCATGAAAACCAAACCACTCTTAAGTAGAAGATCTATTGCTATCAAACAAACAAGTATCTGAAGGCTTTTGACATGATTTGTCATTTAAATGCTTTAGCAGTCTTTACACTGAAAGTAAATCCTTTGAATTTTCCCACCACTTTTTCTGGAGTTCAATTCTTCTAGTACTTAATATGTTAAGAGTTTGATTTTTTTTCCCCTCTAACCTTTACATTGCAGTTTAGAAAGCAAGCTGTCATAGTCTAAGACTAAGTTGTTGAATATTTGCAGGTGTTTAGTGTAAGATTCTTCAAGAGGGGCCATAATGAAATGCTGGTGTGATGCCTCCTGCATCTCTGCAGGTCACCCCAAGGAGAATGGGGAACTGGAACACTCTGGGAGGGTGGATGCAGTCCTGCAGAAAAAACTGTCTAGATGCTGTGCTCTACTGAGGAGCAGGGATCATAACTCTTTCCATTATGAAATGTTTATACTTCACCATAGATGTTATAAAAAGCTCCCTAATGGTGTAATATATAAAAAGAATACTGGAAACAGTCAGACAGTTCTAATAAGGTTATGTACAAATGAAACCTGTCCACATTTATTCCCTTTACCAAACAGCATGTGGGGAACTGGGAGTACTTAACTGAAAGAAGTTTTCTTGATTGAAAACTGCTTTTTCAGCTTGCAGATCTCCTCCTCCCTCTCCCTCCACTCAATGGAAAAAACAACAGCCCTGAAGGAAATAAAGAAATATATCCTCTCTTGAGGTCTCGCCCCCATCCCTGTGCAATCCTTCTACAGCTCCCAGCAGCAACTTCTGCTTCCTGCAGCCTGAATAAACTTTGTTTTAAAAAAATAATAATTGAGCTTAAAAGCATTACTTCTCTGTGTGGTAATGAATTGAGTGTGGCAATATACTGCGTTACAGTTTTGTCCTTGGCATTCCACCATCTGGAACAGCTCTCATGGAGTACATCAGGGAGCCAATGATCTGTTGTACAAAACTGAACAAAATACCACTGCAAGGATCCTCAGAAAGGTTTCCTGCAGATTTTTCTTTGAATAGTTTTCATTTTCATGCTTTTTTGGAAAGTTCTTGGCAGCTTGCCGAAGTTCTAATGAGAAAGACCAGAAAAAAAATTGATCTGTAGATTCTTGTGTAAGGAAGTAGGGGCATTCCCATTGAATCTTTTGGAATAAAATGCAATGCATTTTTATTCAGTAATTTATTTTAATTGCTGTCTTTTTTTGTACCTGAAGTTGTGTTTGTATTCATACTGTACAAAGCCTTTTTCAATAAGATGGGGTGCTTAATTTTTTATATTAATCCGCAGCCACAAAATGCTCCACAGCATTCTCTCTAAGATAAAAATCAGCTTTACTGAGGTCTTATAATACAAAAATAGTAATTCTTTACAGCCAGGTAGTGTACACTTGTTCATTTTCTAATTTTGGTTATTAGATGGTCCTCAAACTGTTGCTATGCTGTTTTACTGCCATGTGACATGTCTTTGCAACACCTCAGGGAGCTGAAAGGATGTGAATTAGTCATTAGTAGTTAGATACCTAATATGTTCCTAGTACATTTGTATATCAGGGATTACCTGATTTAAACAGCTACATGGGAAGCCTGCAGGAGAAAATTCTTTCAGAAGTCTCAAGTTAACATGCTGTCTTAAATAACATCTTTTGACGTTTTGCATGCCTCAACACTGCTAGAGAACACTTTGACTATGTGGCCTATTTCATGCTAATATGTTTTTTTCTTTTTCACATCACGTAATTCTCCTTGAGGACTCATCTTTCTGTAGCTGGTGCACGTTTGCTTTTGATTGTCATTCATGTATTGAATGTATAAAAGTTTCTCCCTGACCTACGAATTTTTAAGTGTGTAAGGGCTCAAAGTCTAGATTCAATAAGGTATAATTAAGGAAAGAATATAATTAGTAATAAGGTAAACATTTCCAAATTCCACATCTAGGTTATGTTTAGTTGTTACTGGCCGTATTTTCTGTTTGTTTTGATTAGTGTTTTACACATGAGAGTTGTAGTAGGATTTCATCCTACTTGTGCATTTTCCCAGCTTATCCAGTCTCACATCATCGAGTCTCCTTAATTAGGGTAACATCATCTCTTTGGCAGTCCTTCCTCTTTGTATCAATTCAACGTGCTTCTGACTGGATATAATCAAATACTGATGATTTGATTTGATGTAATCAAATGTTGTTGCTTCCATTGCAAAATTCTGTTCTTCACATTTTTCTCTCTCTTCTTCCCACAACATTTTTTGTCATTAGATATCTTTGCTTTTGCAGTACTTCCAGAGCCCCTGTCTATCCATTTCCCTTTATGTGTCTTCTTTCATTTGCTTTGACACATCTACACTCCCTGCTCATCAGACCTCTTCATAGCAGTTACCAAGACCAACACATTCAGTGTTTCAAAGAGGCACTTCCTTGCTCACTCCTGTTTGTTATAAAGGAATTTCTTGTGAACGTTCACATAGTTATTGCAATGTTTTATTTCAAATTCTTCAAAAAATTAATTTCTATTTTACTGTAATATAAAAACCATAAAACAGGTTGCCACTGTATGGATGTCATTACCTATGCTGCTGTTAGTGGTTTAATTTTATTTCCCTGTTTGTGGGGTTTTTTTTTTCTTACACTTAAATTGTAAGCCTTTGAGGACAGAGACCATTTTCATCCTGTGCTTTTGCAGTGTGGATCTGTGGTCCATAACCAGAGTTTATGTTATCGTGCAGATAAGGCCCAAATTCTGTGCTAAGGCACCTCCAAACCTTATCACAGTTGCTTAACTGCCTTGTTCCTTTGTGTTAGCATATGGTCTTTCAAATGCACTTACTTTTAAGTGTAGATGATCAACTGCTTTAACATCTCTAAAAATACTAGCTTTTCCTTTTTTTCCAAGACAAATATATAA
Organism: Notiomystis cincta; assembly: GCA_013398075.1. Lineage (NCBI taxonomy): Eukaryota > Metazoa > Chordata > Aves > Passeriformes > Notiomystidae > Notiomystis > Notiomystis cincta. Next base: position 284,042 of record VZRX01012905.1, on the reverse strand, counting down.
CAGATGCATAAATGAACCACGGAATGAATGTGCTGCAGACATAGAGCCATCATTACACTCTTCACAATCAAGTTTTTTCATAAGCTCATGTGGTGTACACCTGTGTTAAGTTAACATTGCACTTAGGTGCAGTGTGGAAGACTCAATAATTCAAAGTGGAATTTGTTTCTTTGTTCCTTTTGTGCTCTTTCTCATATCCTCTCCCTTCATTATTTACTGTGCTCTGTTTGCCTTCTGTTTGTACTTACAATTATTTTCCTAATACTTGATTTGGCTGAAGTTCAAAATCACCCACAAGAAATTCAGAAAGTAGTAAGTAGAGCAGGAGAGGGAGAGCACATGAGGATGATTTTAAAAATAAAATTAAATAAAGCAGTAATCAATACATATTACCAAAAATGTCCTTTAAGATGCAATGTACTGGGTATCTACTAGAACAGAGTATGAAAAATGAGAAATAGGAATATACATCAGCTGAAAAATAATTTGATCAGTGATTGAAGAGAGCCAGTTGGGTGTTTGAGGTTCAACAAATAAGTTGCTTTTACAGCTCTGTTTCATATATTAAAATCATATTTACTAGCATTTCAAGAAACTTCAAGTAGAAATTTTCTAGTATAGCTAGAAAGCATTGCTGCATGTTCTTTCCTAGAATTGTTCTGCTATTTAGCACTTTCATTGTCCTGAAAAAAAAAGACATTTCTTTCTCATCCCATTGAGAAAGGGAAATAGGAATTGGGTAGAAAAGAATTTGGTTTAAATCTAAAATGAAGGCGATGGCAGGGAGAGAAACAATTGTAGAACTCCAAAATCTAAGATCATTTTCTCAAGTTGAAGATGTTCACTGACCACTAACAAGTCTGATTTCTAATTTGGGGATCTAATGAGACTATTCTTGCTCTAAAAGCCGTCATTAGAGGTCAACAGACCAAAGTGAGATCAGGTGACCAAAATGTTAAAGCTTTTAAGGTAAGATGGTAGTTTTCTCCACTCACTAATTGGCTTACTCTTAAGCAAACTGCACACTTCTTATGGTAGTGTGCAGCCTCCTCAGCAGTGAGGGTCATTTGAGGCAAAAATTTATTAGAGTTGTACTCTGCCAATACTAGCTCTGTGGCATCTGCTCTTGTTGTCCTAAATAAATTTACAAGCTTCAGGGCCTACCCCCGTTGTATAATTTATATTTCCTTATAGATTGGCATCCTTTCTACATGTTGTGAGGACACTTTAAAAAAATTATTAGTACAATTTGAAGCATCAAAATTGAAATAGCCTCAGCAGTAAAATGAATTCTGTATCTTCTGCAGTATAAATTTTGTATCTGCAGTAGACTGAATTCCACCTCACGTTATGATATCTATTTAATTTCTTTCCAGTCTAACTCTTGGCTTACAAACCATCAGCATTTGAGATTGTTTGCTTTTCTACATAATCCATTACAGAACCATTACTAGACTATGCATCACAATGCCCCTTCTTAATCAAGAGATTCCAATACCTATTCTGCATGCAGTCAAGCAATTTCTGCATAGACAGGCATATAACAATACTGGTTAATAACATTAACAAGGATTAACTCTAGCTGATGGCAGGGACTAATTCTTTATTGCATAGTTCATGTCTGGCTCACTTGTGTGGATTTACACTGATGCCTGAACTGCCATGTCCATTAGAGATGGCAAAATTAAAGGTAATACAGGGAAATGTAACTGACATGCTGATGAGGAGTTCTACATGGATCTATTTACTTCTTCTCTAAAGCCATGTAGTTTGTGCTTTAAACTTGCATCATTTCATAGTGGCTAATTTTCTATTTTGTAAGCATAAGAAAACTTACCTCAGACCTTTAACTTTATGATGATTTTTAGAATTATGCTGGGTGAAATGTGGGTATTTGATATTTCTACAAACAATAATAAGTAAAAAGAAATATCAAAAACTATCTTGATGGAAGGAGTCTCCCTGGAATTTGAAGTGTATCCTCTTTTAGAGGCTGAACACCATCTTGATCTCATTACAATTTTTTTCTCTCATCAGAGACTCTCAGATGGCATTTTGTGGCAATAGTTTATTTGACCTGACCCAGAAGATTCTGGCCATTTGGAATGTGTTGTCATAAGCTATTAGTGATCCATCTATAACAGTTGTGCTTCTAGGCTTACTATTTGGTTAAAGGTGAGGGGGAAAAAACAACAAAAACCCCAAAACTAAGCACCAGGCTGGAAAACAAATGCAATTATCAAGCTTAATGACACAAATATTCTTAGTAAGTAAATGTTGATATTTAGCTGTAAAAGCACCGAGAACAAACAGTGACAGAAGGAGTGGAGGAGGACTGACATTTCTGCTGTTTCAAATCGTTGTAAACATCTTGGACAATAGTTATTAATTTTATATGGGAGTCCTAGTGTTGCATGGGTTTTCCTGGTTTAATTTTTCATGTATTTAGTTTTTGTGTCAGTTTTGTGCATATTTCTTCAACACAGACTTTTAATGCACAAATTCAAATATTATGTAGGCTTCAGAACAGCCATTTATAATGTGAAGAGCATCAACAGGCAAGATTTAAAAAATACTGATAATAAGGTTCACATCTTTTTTCAAATTATTTTGTATAGTGTATTAAACAGGGGAAGAGGCAATGTCAAGTGTCAAACTTGTCTACCTGGACATAGGTTGAAGAGTCAAATATTTAGACATACTTTATGTGTGAAATGAAGATTAAAATCTGCTTTCAGCATTGGAATTAATGCAGTTTGCAAGAATGACATTTAATGATCATTAAGGTAGCAATCAAATGCCAAACTGGTATTGAAGAAGGTTTTGCTATGGGCTGGATGTAAAGAATACTATGGAGAGTTTTTGTCTCTTGGTGATTTATATTGGAATTTCATCTTTACTTTTCTTTCCTTTGTTTCCTAGCATAAGGCGGCACCAGGAGAGGAGAGCTATTTTAACTCCCATTTTAACAGATTTCACCGTTCGAATAACTGCAGCTCCTGCCATTATTTTTACAAAGATTGATGCTGCAGAGAATTTGCACCCAGAGGTTAGTACAAAGTGTCAACAGAAACAGCACAACTTTTAGCATGTGGATAATCTGAATATTTTACCATTCCACCATTTGAAGTGTTCAGGTGTGTTTTCACATTGCCAGCTGGAGAAAAGTCATGAGCTGTAATGTTCTTTCTCTGCTGGAGCAAGAATTTTTGTATAGCATTTGATAATAAAGGCAGTCCAGCCAGAGGAAGATAAGCCTACTTTCAATTCCATAAATGGGAATCCTTTAATGATTTCCAGCAATACTTTTTAAAAGTTTGTGATGGGAAAGTGTTGATAAGAGGTGCACCATAACAAAACATTGTATTCACAAGCTTCTCAGGAAGGAGCCTGAAAATGCAGTCTGTAGACTATCTATAATAAGAAAGTTAAGCTGAGTTCTCTTAGCCAGATTTCCAAGACCCCAAGTTGCCACTAAGCATGCACTTCCCTACCTTTGCTGTGGGTACTTCCAGGTACTCAGATTTATCAATCACTTTTTCTGGTATGTTGTTCAGCTAGTTAACAATAAGTCTGTGAAGCAAGTTACACACAAAAGGTATTGGCTCACTTTTTGGCATTAGTTTGTAGCTCAAGAACATTTTATATAGGGAAAATATCAGAAAAGTTAGCTCATAAGGATAATTTCCCTTAAAAGCTACCTCCTGGGAAGAGCAGAATTGGTACAGGAGTGTAAAGGGTACTAGATGTGTACTGCAATGTGTAGTGAGTGTACATTGTTGAAAAATAATAGCTAGTGGGCATAGAAAGAAGAAATCAAGTTTCATATTTTGTGTAAAGGCTCATCAAAAGGGCAGATGGAAAATTATTTAATGCAAAAAAGAAATAGCCCCAGTATGGATAGGATGCATAGAAGTTATTCAAAGAAAAAAAAAATCTGAGCTTTGCTAATGCTTATGTTCAAGAATTTCAGTGTTTTCTGTACATACATTCTTCTTGTTATCTATTCCCTGGATGACATTCCATCATGAAGGGAGAGGTCTAGTTTAGATTAGAGCTTGAGCACTGTGCAAACTTCTCATGAGACAGAGCAGTTCTTCTACCCTTCTGCATTGGTTCTGGTTTTCATCTCTTTATTGCTTGCCAACAGTGGTGAAGATCTTTATTTGTACTAGACAACATCAATAAAACAGTGGCTATCCAGCTAGTGTTGCCAAGGTATTAAGAATGGCTTACAGGCAAAGAGAAATCAATTAGATTTGCTGTCAGTGAGTTCCAACACATGATTTCATTATAAATCAAGCAGAGTTTGTGTTTAAATTTAAAAAAAAAGTACATCCTTTTCTTGGAAGGAAAGGAGAATTGGAGTCATTGCCAAGGACACTCTGACAGCCCACTGATACTACCAAGAGATGGAAACAAGGCCTTGTGCATGAGATGCTTTTCTTGCAAAGTTTGCTCTAACAGTTCTGCTGTTGAAAGCCATGCAAAGAATAAGCCACATCCTTTAGAAGTATGACACACCAGTTTATCCTAAAAAGACTACATTTAAACTATATATAATGTTATAAATAATGTTAAGTATTGAACTACAGCAGAGAACCACAATACAGTTATATAGAAGCTGAAAATTATTTTCCCAATGGCTGTTACCTGGTGTTTTCCCTTAATTTCACAGGAAATTTTGGTCTGTGGTCATTCTTTGGAAGTGAATGTGACAACAAATTTGGACTTCTTCCTCAGTGTGGCTCAAGTGCAACTTCTTCAGCAGCTGGTACAAGCTAATATGGTTGGACTGGAACCTTCCAGTAGCACCACTGAGGTAGGTTTTTCCCTGGTTTGCAACTGGATTTTTTAAAAAACCATCTGCAAAATACTGTAGTCTGAGCAGGTGTTTGTACCATCTAGAAAAAGTTATACAGGTAAATGAAATATATGGTTTTTGTTGTTTATATAGTCAGTTTCAAAATGCATTTTGATGTAGATTTAGAAATAGAATGTTTTATTTTAACAAGAATATTATTCAGTAAATGCTGTTATTCATTATAGTGGTTCTGCAACATCTTATGAAAAAAAAGAATTACCTTATTTAAATGATGAAGGAAACAAATATTTGAGAAGTAGGTATTTGAGATTATTTTGTGTTGAACTTTTATTGAATCTTTGGTGTTTTCCTGTGAGTTCACATGCTACACTGTCCTTCACTAAATCTAGAAACTATAACATTTTCTCTGTACCTAGCAACCACTACTCACATTAATTGTCTTAGGGACTCAAGTCCCTAAGATTCAGTCCACCTCTAAATACTTTCATACTTCTTTAGCAAGAATGTTGATGGGTACATCATGAGGGATCCTTCATCTGAACAATTAATCTTTCCTTTTTAACTGGAATATTAATGATCAGCAGCTGTCTCTTGAATTCTGTCATTCTTTATTACTGGGACTTGATACCTCAGTTTGTATTGAAAGCAAATCACAGTGACAAACTGGTAAGTTTAAATTTTACACTTCTGGGCTGATTAAAAAAAAAATGGGAAAAGATAGGGAAAACTTTTGCCCTAAGGAAAAAAAATGTATTTCTTATCTTCAAAACCTGGAATCTAGTCAGGCTGACAGCATGTTTAAGATAGTAGGAGTTAATACATTACAAAGCACTAATTCCACTGGAATGGCTGTTGGACCTATTGAGGTACCTTCACCTAACAAGAGTTAGGGAAAGAGTTATTGAGCAAGACACAGTCAACTATTCCAAGAATCTGGCTACTGGGAGACCTGGAGAAGATTTTCTCCTTCCTTTCCTGAGTGTCACCTTTTCAGCATTGCACATGAGTCTGGGTGGAAGTGAGGAATGCTCTAGAGCAGCCAAACTACTTACATTCCTCTCTCTTCACTCTGTCAAAACCCCAGAAATTGTTTGTTTGTGCTAATCTAGGCATCACATCAGCCCCCACTCCTTTATCACTTACCAAGGGTAGAGAGAAATAAAGGGCATTATTTCATTAACATTTGGAAACAGAAAGATGAAGAAATGGAGTGTATTTTTCTTTTCCTTGGCTATTTTACAGACACGGGGCCTCTTTTGGAGATGAATACTGTAAATTATATATAGAAATATCTTCAATAAATTATTTGTAGAGCACTGTTTTCCCATTGTCAGTGGAATGGACAGAATCAGAAGATTTGAATGAATGCCAAGAATTTAAATTTTGTCCAGTTCTTCTTCAGTATTGTGTAGCTCTATGTGCCTGAATGAAGCCACCTCACCCTCTAATATATTTTATTATTAGTTTCATGGTTCTTCTTTAGTCAGCAGCAAGAAACATAATACACTGATTGTATGCTGCTGTTTTTATCTTAGTGAATGAAATCGGGAGTCTGCACATAGATTTTCATACTTCACACCTGCATATTATTTCATTGCAAGAATCAAAACATAATTTATGTTGAAGACACTTCTGGAAACCATTCCTTTGCTCAAAAGAAGCCTAATGTCCGAGCTAGATTAAGCTTTTCAGCGTGTTTTTCAGTCAAATCCTTCTTTACCTCAGAGGAATCTGGATAATTGTCCTTTGCTTAATTATCCTTGCTTTGGCATATTTTTGTCTTTATATCCATTCAGAATTTTGCTTGATAAAGCTTTCAGTCATTGCCTCTCAACATTTCACAATACCTTTCCAAGAACAGTCTTAATTAATTGTCTTAATAGGCCTGCTTCAAGTAACTGCAAACAGTAATTAGATGCCCCACCATCATCCTTATCCTTCTCTTTTTCTGTTGGAAAAAAACTTAGCTCTCTCCCCTCTCCTTATAAATTCTGTGCTTTAACCTTTTAATCCTCTTGATGGTCCCCTGCCCATTCAGGTTTGTCAATCTTTTCCCTCTGCTATTGAGCTCAGTACAGTACTCCAGATGTTGACCTGCAAGTATCTCATCATCTCACCTCTTATCCAGTGGCTGTGCTGCTGCTAATGCTTCCCAGTAAATGCTCAGGCTCCCACACTACAGGGACATCCTCCTATCACATGTTCAAGTTGTGGGCTACCAGGACTCTTGGGTTCATTTCTTCAAAGCTATTCTGTGGCATTGGCCTCCAACCAGTTTTTGATTTGGGATTTTACCATCTTTACAGAATCATTTAGGTTGGAGAAGACCTCTGAGATCACTGAGTCCAAACACTGACCCATTATCTCCTTGTCAGCTAGACCACGGCAAGTGCCACATCCAGGTCCAGGACTCTGTGTTTACCTTTGTCCTTCATGAGGTTTTTGTTAAACCATTTCTCCATTTTGGCCATGTCCCTCTGAATGGCAGCCCCTACCCCTCAGTGAATCAACAGCTCCCCCCAGGTTGGTGTTGTCTTTCTTTGGATACGTTTTGTGTCATTGCCAAGGTCGTTAATAAAGACATTAAACATGATCAAACCTTGAGGAATGTCACCCAGTAACTGGAGTTTAGTTATACTTTGGAACATTGACCATTACTTTCTGGTTTTAGTGGTCCAGTGTGGTTTTTACCTTCCTCATTCGGCTCACACTTCAGTGTTTGAATAAAAGTCAGCTGTGGAAAACTGCCTAAACTTGGTCAACTTTGCTAATGGCAAGGCATATGTTATGTAGTACTCTGTCCTCAGAATCAATCATCTCATCACAGGAGGCAATCAGATTGGGGTAAGGCATGACAGTCATCAAAGTAGCAACCCCTTGTTTAAACTTGCTTGGTGTGATTTCCAAATGGACTATATTTGGTGGTTTACAGGGCAATGCTGTAAAGATTAGTGTAGACAAAAAAAATAAAAGAAGTGATGATTTATGGGTAAATCTCTTTTTTCTTCAAGTGTTTTAATATTCTGTAAAAGTTTCATGCCAGGTCTCCAGTGCTGTGTTTTTACTTATTATAAGCCCTAGCTTTATACTGTTTTAAAAATCTTTGATGTACAGTGGACGTATTGTACTGGCTTCTTCATAAGGTATAGTCTATTATTGAAAAGAATATTGCTTTGATCTACTTGACAGCTTTAGAGTAAGGACACATATGTGGTGTTTGATAGATTACCTGAGGGGCAAAGAATGTTGCTCCCTTTTTGTAATTATTCACTTTTTCAAAATTAATATATGCCAAATTCTTAGAAGAAGAACGTATAATACCTACACATGGAGAACAGAAACAGAAGTGCTAGGAAATTAAATACAAGTATAAGAGTGAAGTGCAGTTAATGTCCTGATTTTATTCAGTGATAAATCTAATATTATAGGTGAAATATTAATAAAAGGGCCAGATTTTCTCCTTCTTAGAAGAATTTTTTAATATTCTGGCAAAAGTATTTCCAGTATAAATGATAAAGTTTTACTGCTGATCAGTGATAAAACAGGTGAATTTTCAAGGAGTTCATTTCTTCATCTGGCAAATCTATTTCCTGGTGTCCATCACTTACCACCTGGAGATTTTTGGCAAGACTTATTTGTCATACTATCATTTAGAAGTGGAAAACACAAGAACTCCTCTTTGAAAAAGAAATTAAATACAAACCAACACACATCTTGGTCTGCTGCTGACCATGTCGGAATTCATGGATAACATACCTTACTGCAAGCCAGTGAATGTTGCACTCCTCAAATATGGCTACTGAGGTCATTACCAACTTTTACTTCCCAATAATCTTGAGATTAAGGCTAGACTTTTGGAAAAAAAAAAAAGATTTATTAATACAAAACTAATTTCTTTAAATTTGTCCTAAAGAATGTTCCTGTCTAATAACTATCTACACTGGAGGCATTGAATGCAAAGAACAGTTATTTTGTATCTTTCTTGAAAAAAATAAAAGGTACTTAGAAATGCTAACTTTTTCTTCACAATATTTCTGTGACAATTATGGCTATAGATGAAGAGAAGATGATTGCTTTTAAAATTCAAAGCAATTGAAACATCTGAAATATTTTCCAGAGGATGTCCATTGAAAGCATTCACTCACTTTCTGTTTCTTATGGTATATTTGTCCTTATCCCCTCCATCACGGAATCAGTCACAGAATGGGTAAGGTTGGAAGGGACCACGGTGGGTTCTCTGGTCCAACCTTCCTGCACAAGCAGGGTCCTCCAGAGCACGTGGCACAGGATTGTGTCCTGGTGGGTCTTGACTATCTCCAATGAGGGAGACTCCACAGCTTCTCTGGGCAACCTCTTTCCAGTGCTCTGTCACCCACACGGTAAAGAAGTTCTTCCTTATGTTCAGGCAGAATTTCCTGTGCATCCCTCTCTGCCCTTGCCCTTTGTCCTAGTGCTCAGCAGCACTAGGCTTCATCCTCTTGAAACCCTCCCTTTAGATACTCATAGACATTGATAAAGTCCCCTCTCAGTTGTCTCTTCTCTAAGTCATCCCTAAACAGGCCCAGCTCCTCAGCCTTTCCCTATAATTCAGGTCCTCCTCATCATCTTCACAGCAGTCCATTTGACTCACTCCAGGAGCTCCACATCTCTCATGTACTGAGCAGCCCAGACCTGGCCAGAGCACTCCAAGTGAGGCCTCACCAGAGTTGAGCAGAAGGGAGGGATCACCTCCCTCATCCTGCTGGCAGCGCTCTTCCTAGTGCACCCCAGGGATACCATTGGCCCTCTTGGCCACAGGGGCATTCTGCTGGCTCATGGACATTTCATTGTCCTCCAGGACCCCCAGGTCCTTCTCTGCAGAGCTGCTTCCCAGCAGGTCACCTCCAGCCTGTCCTGGTGCCTGGGGTTGTTCCTCCCCAGGTGCAGGACCTGCATTTGCCTTTGCTGAGTTTCAGATGGTTCTTCTCTGCCCATCCCTCCAGCCTGCCAGGGTCCTTCTGCAGGGCTGCACCGCCCTCTGGGGTATGGGCTGCTCCTCCCAGCTTTGTGCCATCAGTGACCTTGCTGGAGAGGCCTCTGCCCCTTCATCCGAGTCAGAGATGAAAAGTTAAACAAGACTGGATCCAGTATCAAGTCTTGGGAGACATCACCAATTAAAGGCCTCCAACTAGACCCTGTGCCACTGATCACAACCCTCTGAGACCTGCCATTGAGCCAGTGCTCACTTTGCCTCATCCCTGTTTCTCAGGTTATAGAGTCTCGTTTGTTTATTTTCTGTGAGCCTAAATGCATGTTTCTGTAGGTTGCAAGTCCATAGCTATCCTATACAGTCTGAAATTCAGATAGATTGCTAATATAATAATAAAAATAACATAAGCTCTTTCTTGAAAGCATAATAGCCGAACTCATCGTATTTTTCTTCAATCATGTTTATTCACAAGTTTTTAATTGCAATGAGGAATGCAGCACTCAACAATCAGTTTCTGAAAATATGGAAATATTTTCTCACAGTTTAAGTAGAAATGAAAAAATTGTCCCTGTTTATGATCCCTCTCAGACCTCCCTTGTCCCTGGCTGGCATTCTTTTACTTTTGCCTAAGCAATGAACAAACCTTCCAAAGTTCTTCAGTGTACTTGCTATTATTGTATTTATGTGCTGCTAGCCATTAGAATACAGTAGGTCCTGCACAAATTTGTTGCTTAAGAAGTTACTTTCCCCCACAAAATACCTGAAAAAAAATTATTATTGTTAGAGTGCAGGAGCAACTGTGTTTAACAACTGAGCTGATGCAGTATGGACTCACATGTGCTGGCAAAACAGTCCCACAAAGAATGATCTGGGACTTGAAGTGTCTGAGTGGAATTTTTCTTTGTAGCTGATATGTGTCTCAAGCATGAACTGCAGTCAGAGCCAATAGGCAATGGGCACAAGGTGTCATTTACCTGAGGGAAGTGTTGAGCAAAACTGAGGAATCCTAATGTGGGCAGATCTTTGTTGTCTTTCGGAAATTCTAGGAATGACCTGCTGGCTAATGTTTTCTGCTGTGTTAAAGCCTGCTTTTAGGTATTTGACCTTTGAGCACCCTGCCTAGGCTGCACAAGTACTGGCTGCAGCAGTGTTTGTCACCTTGGCAGATGATATTCTGCATCTAGACCTGGCTCATGGCCAGTCACTGAGTGAGCCCCACCAGCAGGTGGGACATGTTCCATAGGGCAAACCCCTGTGTTCTGATAAATTGCAGCAACACCCCACCAGCTTCCTGGATAAATGACATTAATACTGGGGGGGAAGCAAAAGTTGTTTCAACTTTGGCATTGTGTTATTTTACCACAAAAATTATATTTGGAGTCTAACTGCTATAAATATTGGGTATTTCAAAGTGAGCAGCATGTACTTGTATTCATCCCAATAATGGGCAAGGCTGGGGGAAGTACAGCTCCTATCTGCTCAGATACCCAAACAAGTTAAGCAAATGCTTGAGTGAGTAGTAAAGAACATGTCATTAAAATGAACTAATTAATAGCTGAGAAGTGTCCAAAAGGGAGAAGGCTCAGAAAACTCATCTATAGGAGCTGATTCCTTCCTAGCCTGGCTGAATCTGACTGTGTACTGATGTGTCACATTAGACATACTGCAGTAATATTTACAGAAGGTGTAAGTCATTCTCTGTTGCTGCAGATGAGGCTTAAAAAAGCTTTTGTGCTAAGTTTTAATGCACTGTAATATGTTGGCTCAGGATGTCTGGAAGAGTATGCTGAAGAATATTTCTCTGTGCTTTCTTTAATTATGTTTTTTTTTTCTCAAATCATCCACTTATATCTGCTTTTTGAGAACTGGAGTCTAAAAAGATCTTTGTTCTGACTCAGTAGGACTGTTATGTTCTCTTGTAGTTTATTTCTGTTTATGGCAATCTCATCAACCTTCTGTTGTTGCTGTAATTTTACTGTAAGATAAAGAACATGGTCAGCAGGATATATGTACAAAAGTGCTGTTACAATTGCATTACACATAAAATTTGAAGGAATGAAAGCTAATGGAGTTTATAGTATTTTTTCTTGCTGATGATATTTTAGCAGAGCAAACTCGAGTGATGAGCAATTTAATTACACTTTAGTCAAAGCTATTAATTACTTGTGTGAAAAATGAAATTTTTTTTTTTAAACAGGCATAAATTTGTTTTTCATTTGTATTTTGCTTAGAAAAAAAAATTATCAGTCAGAAAATTGGTAAAACAAGTTCCAGATAATACTACTTAAGAAGCCAGACAGTCAAAGTGTGAAATGGCAAATGCACGTGTTGCACAGATGTTATGTTGACTGGTTAGTATTCTTATGGAAAGCTTGTCTAATTGGAAGTGGGTTTAGTATGATGAAAGTTTGAGAAGTTGGCAAGTTTCTTTTGAAGAAGCTGTTTATCTTTTGTCTTTTAATTACTGCAATCTAAGGTAATCAGTGTTAAAGAGCCAAAACAGTCTAGGTTTTTGTATTTTGTATAAGTCAGTTGAATTTAGGTATATCTTGATATCCTAAAATGTGTGTTGGCACATTAAAAACGTTAATGCTGTGTAGAGATAACTTCCCGAGGGTTTAAAAGCTTTTTTCATTATGTATTTGATATTTGTTGTAATGAGTGAAAACAGAGCAAACTTAGTCTATGGTATTAACAATGTCCCAGAAATAGTAGGTATTGAAATGTGAAGCAATAAAATATTTCTCAGAGAATTTTGTTTTTCTTGTAGTTTGCACAATTTCTGGTCAGGTCTTGTGTACCTGCTCAGTTCTGCCTTTTTAGAGCTTTGAATTTTCATTCCAGGGAATAGCAGGTCATGCAGCATGTCTAACCATTACTTTGATGTCCTTGGCTATGAGATGCTTTCTGGTGGATCTTCCCCACCATAATTGAAGAATCACAAATTCAGTGAAGCTGGAATTAATAAGTTCAGTTTATTGGTAAAATTGTTAGCAACAATCTCATGATCTGGGATTTGTGGACTGCATTTTTGCATGAATAGTTAGTAAATGTAGCTTCCTTTTTTTAAAGATTGTACATTTCAAAGAGTAAGCTATTATAAAACTTCTAATTGGGTTACAAATGTAAAGTTTCAGATACCAGAAATGAAGAAACAAAGTAAAAAGAAAGTAACAAAATTTGGATTATTTAGATCTGAAATACTTAGATTCTCAAGAAACTTGACAAGGGTTAGCTTAAAATTAGTCTTGGTTATTCTCCTGGTGTTTGTTTTATGGATCTGGAAACAATGGAATATATCCAGAGAAGCGTTTTCACAGATGAGAAGGATTGCAGAAAGCTGTAGTTTCTAAGCACACATCACAACTAGATCCCCAAAGTAGCTCTGATTTGTGTCACTGGAGTTAGGAAATATCTTATGCTTTCATTAGTGAGGCCACTTCTGTGAGCTTCAGATTGAGACTCTGCCTTGTACATCCCAGATGGATTTGTAAAAGACAACAACTTCCATTACCTAAAAGCTTACAAAGTTTTGATAAGGAAGAATTGCATTTCATGTCAATCTCTGTAATGTCCTTAGAATGTGAAAAGGGAAAATTAAGAAGTAGGAGACAAAGTAGAATCTGTTTTGCTGTAAATATGTGATCTTTAGTTTCTTTCCTAGAATTACAAGGGGAAAAAAAAGAGTATTTCAAACTGATCATTGCAATGAAAATGGCTCTTTGAAGAGATCTTCATGCTTAGATTCCGCAAATACAAAATTAAAATGGCAAAAAGTGTTTATAGTCTCTCTGACATACATAGGTAGGAAAAATTCATGTTACAATGAAGCATCTCTTCAATAAGCATTTGGACTTACACAGGTGAGAAAGATCAACAAACATGTTAAATAAGTGAGATATTAGACTGACAAGGTAAAGAATTCTTAGTATAGTAAAATCAGACTTGAAATTACAGATTCAAACTGTATTTCCTTTTTGCTAGGAAGAAACCGGTTTTTCCTGCTGATTTTTGATGTCCACAAGCACATGAACTATGTGGGAAAAACCTGGAAAGTTGTATCCCATAGCTGTTTAAGCATTTCATGACTAAAGACCAGTTTCTATGACATTTTCCTTAAAGTTTTCTGTGACCACTTAAATTAAGGTGATGAGATGCTCATGCATATCAAGATTTCACATAAAATATAGCTGGGGAGGAATTTGCCCAGTATAATAATCTAAAAAGAAGTTTATAAATAGGATTCTTCCAAATATTTCTTGCTTCAACACAAAAGGACATTTTGTATTGTTAATGAAAGAAAAAATACCACTATTTCACTAGAATACTGTAGAGCTTCATATCAATAGTGTTTAAAGACTCCCATACTGGAACAAATCTAATGGGAAAACATCTCATAGGGTTTGTTGTTATTTTCTGGAAAAATAAATCATAACAGCAAAATTAAAAAGTTACAGTGAGACAGAAAAAGCAAATAAAAACTTTCAGGTGTTGGTTTTCCATTATGTTCTCATCAATACTGATTAAAGACTCAAAGTTAAGGGGTTTTTTTCTCTTCTTTTGGTATTTTTCCAAGTGTTTTAAGATAAAGCAGAATTGGATAGAATAATTTTTCCATGAGTTTTAAGTGCAAGTGGGGGTTCAGTCCACGTTTTTTTCTTTTTTAGCCTATAGTTTTTGATTATCTAAACCAGACCTTCTTGTGTCTGCTCAATGAATTGCATTTATTCTGTCTCATACTACCCTTAGTGAAAGAGTCTAAAAGACATAAACATTCTGTCCAATCTCTGTATTCCATACTCTGCCTAGCAATATTTTAAAGATAACTTGTGAATTATTTTTATTATTGTTAGCTTCAATATCATTGTGCTTTCTCATCCAAGTAAAATAATAACTAAATTGTTAATTTAGTTTAATTTAAAACTTCACCATTTCTGATCATTTAATGTATTGGCCAAAATAATCTGAAGTACTCATTACAGAGATATAAAAATATTGCTATTAAAGGTTTCCTTTAGAACACATGGAAGAAATCATATTGGTTCATTTTTTGGAAAAAAAAAATAGGAAACCATAAACTGTGCAAGAATTATTCCAGGTTTGGCATAAACAGCAAGTGTAGTTGGGTGTTGACATATACTCAGGACAAAATCACTGAGGGCAAGACAGCAGCTCCAAGTGAGCCTGAAGAGGAGTGTGAGAGAACACGTGCTCAGACTTTCTCACAGGGTGCCCACTGGATGTGTCACAGTGATGATTTGCTAAAGCCCCTGACGAGGAGAGGAAAGGCACAGCCTTAGGTCACACGGTGTGAGAGTGAGGGTTGTGCATTCTTTGATCTTGACTAATCTTCTCCTTTGAGTCATCTAATGCTTGTGTCCAGAGGAGTTTGATGCTGTGGCAGCATCGCCCTTAGGCAGCACCAGTTACAGCTTCTTCCCTGCATGGAACATCACCTGCTAGGTAGTGTGGAAAACTTGACTCTTGACAGCAATTATAAACACGTGGGTTCTGTGATTTCCTTCATTTTAAAGCAAAATAAGTTTTTAGGGTTTTTTTCCTTAAAGAGAAAGATGAGAAATATAAAGAGAAAGGATAGTTGAAGCCAGTAAAGAATTAATTGAACCTATAATCAGTGAGCAGTGAGCAATTTAGATTTGGTCTTCCCAGTTTTCTTTGTGAGAAGAATCCTCACTTTTTTCCCCTGGCATTCTCTCAAAAGAAATAAATTTTTCACGTATTTTAAGCTATTTTTAGAATTAAATAAAGCTAATATAGTCATTCTGCATGTCAGTCTTCCTCAAACAGTATGCAATATTTTGTGTTCTCAGCCAAATTAGAAAGCAGAATAGAAGTCTCAATATTAATTAATTTTTTAATCTCTTTTGTAAAGAAATGGGAAATGTATGATGACAAATCAAAACAGGTATTGCCACTGAGGAAAAGCCGTTATTCAGTGGTTGGCAGTAGTCACTGTTCAGTCACTTGTATGGCTTGTGCTGGGCTGGCTGATGATATATGCTACTTAGTTTTCCTATTGATTTTCTTTAAGACAGAATTCCACTTTAGTACTGTCCTGTTTATTAAGCAGTGAAGCATAATTTTCTGAGTGTACTGCTGGTGATTATATCGGCTGCCATCCTAATTTTTCAGTTTTTCTGGCCATCTGTAGTCTGTTTTCAGATTCAGGTTATGTTGTGTGATCTCAGACTGTCTAGTAGAATGATACATTCTGTTATTCATGCCTGAGATTTTGTCAGGAAACAGATATGGCTGTTTTTTCACAAATTCACTTGTCTGTTCTGTCAGAAATTCCTGAGTTTTTCGTACGGTTTGAAGAGTGACAAGAACGCCTCCATGAATAAATTTTCTTTTAATTAGTAGTGAGTTTAAATATAAAAGAGCATAGCCTTTTATGAATATAAAATTAAATGTATCAAGGTTGTCCAGGGGTCCAGGTTGTGTTATTGGACAGAGTTAATGGTTCCTGTTTCCTGTGAAATTAATTTGCATGAGTCTGAGCTGCAACAGTATCCTTGCACCATTTACAAGCAGTCATATGTTAGCTGTGTTTTTTAGATTAATAATTTTATAACTAAAATTTTATAACTAAAATTTTGAAACTTAAAAAAAAAAAGCCAATCTATAATCAGAAGTGGTTTTTTTCATTATACCTTAGAGAAAAAATGGCATCTGAATCAGTTTCATCTAAATCTGAAAATCTATGTTCTGTAGGAGCAGCTTTGTAGGATGGTGAATGTTTAATTATAAGGTGGCATACATTTTCTGTTTCTGCTAATGTTAAAGGCCTGAAACCTTGACATGTCAAGAGGAAGCTGTACAAATTAATTTGTGTGTTTTTTTCAAATATATAGTAACATGAAGATCTTTAAAAAAAGTTAGCACATTTAAGACATACATGTGCATAGAGTTGATGGAGAAAATTTGCACCATGCATAACTTCATTTTCTTAGTAAAGACTGTTCCACAGATTAATCTAATCCACTTAGATAGTAAGTAGGCTTACTGGATTTAATTGCTTTATGGAGTTGTTAAAATTTGTTGAATGGCTGAATCTTTTGAAATGTATATGACATTAAAGTCTTCTGTTAATATTTACCATAGAGCTGTTTATGTGTTTTAAACGTAATCTTGTAGCTCAGTAGTGTCAGAGAGAGTGCCAAAAGTGTAACTTTTTGAGAATGCCAATAAAAACCCTTGGCTGGAATAGCTGAATAATACTTGCATCATTTTCCTGGTAGCTTTACCAGTACTCGGGTTCCCACATAGCCACTTGTCGGATGTTTTCCTGAAAATAACAGATATTTTGGTTAGTTCAAGGACATTATCAAAATAAAGTGCTTGCCAGTATCTTGAGTCATTGCCATACCCTGTTTCCGTTCTTAGGAAGCTTTGTCTCATCATTTGATTTTGTTGCCAAAACCAGGGGGGAGGTATCTTTTTGAAGGTCTGTGCAATACTTTTTGATACTTCTTATGAGCAAACATTCTCATTCCAGTGGAAACCTAGATGCTGTTCTTATACTGGGGAAATGGATGTGGTTTTTCTAAGAATCTTCAAAGCAGAAATCTTACTTTTCAATTAAAAGAAAGGAAGAGATTTAGAGATTAAGTAAATTCACACTAAAGTAGGAAGCCTTAAGAGGAAGGGTCCATTTTGCAGACATGAAGGCAAAACATGTGGGGATTACTCAAAAAGACATAAGTATGTATGTGGGTGCTCACACATGCACAGAGGCTTCACACACTGAAAACCTCTCATGACAAAATATCTGAGTTCTGTGTTAGCCTGGGATTTTTAGAAATTACACTTCAAATCTAAGCAAGTGGTGTTTCTTAACATTTTGAAATGCTTTGCAGTTTCATTCCTCCCCTTGCAATGCTGCACAAGTTGCATCCACAGTCATGCTATGAGAATTTTGAGATACCTGAATTAAAACTAGATATTTTGGATGGAGGAGTATCATTTGAACTTTACACTTCAGTTGATGTTTCCATAGGTAGACAACAGTTTTTGAATGTTAATATCCTTCCCCTAAACATCAACATTAATTTCTGGGATTATGTAGGCTTCTGAGCCTCTCTCAATCCCAGCAATTCCTTTTGTACTGTGACTTGCTTGCAGGGAAGTTGACTTGTGTCAGTAATAATAATTTTCCACTTGTCTTGACCATTTGAATGTTGCACTAAATTTTGATTGAGGTGGGCAGAGAAAGTAGTAGTGTTTCTTCATGGACACACAGTGTTCAGAATGGAAGGATAATAAAGAGCCTCACTGTATTTAATTTCTTTCTAATATGTTCGATGTATTCTGCCACCTATCACAAAAGCCAATCTAGTAAAATTACAGTAAATTAATTTTTAGTGCAGTGTCATGCTTTGGTGGCAGGGCTACTAAGTACATACATAGGGTCTGTGGCTTTGATAAGTGTGATACAATCTGGTATTGTTTGTATTCCCATTTAGATAAAAGAGGTAGTTGTCACACTGACTTACACTGCAGAGCGTTTCTCATGAGTATGGAGGAGATTAAAGAGCAGGACAATACTTCAGTTTTACAGCTAGCTTCACTCTGGTGGAGTTTCTGGTTGCTATATCAAATACTGAAATCATAGATTATGATTGTGATAAAAGATTGGTATGAGTCATGCATATGATGCTAATAACATGTACTGAATCAAATTCAGATTTGCAGCCATTTCTGGTATCTCTGAACTTATTTCTGTAGATAACTGGCTGCCAGTTAGAGAGAAAGCATTGTGAAGTTCTCAGTTGTTTATACATAGTGTGCAGCTTCAGTGTTTCTGCTGTGCTTAATGGGTTTGCTTAATAATCTTACATATTAGCACTTTTTTTCCTCAGTGTGTGCTCCTAGGCAATATTTCCATCTCTTCATTTAACTGAGACTGTACCTTCCTCCCTGTGACTCATTCTATGAATCAAGACTAGAAGCTTCATTCTTGATTCATCCTAAGTAAAGGTTTCCACTAATTTTAACTTTCTCCATCAAAACACTGGAGGAATGATGACTTCTTGAAACAGTCTCAGAAATTAGCAGTAACAATTATTTCAGACTGTTGGAGAGTTTGAATTAGAGAATCCCTAAAACTGAAGATCTGTTAGCTTAACTGAGTAGGGATCCTGTGCACAAGTTTCACAAAACTGCTATTTGTCTAAAGACCAGTGATTTAAGACATTATTTTAGAAAGTTGGGCATTTTTTTTCTTCACAGAGCTACAGGGATAATTAGGTTTGTGTGTTTGCATTAGTTCACCTGTTTTCCTGCAGTAGTTTGTATATCTTTTTTGGTTTTCTGCTAGAATATGGTATCTGGTCTCTACAGATCATCCTTTCTGCTGATTCTTTGTCTTCCAAAACAGGAATAGAAGAGAATAGGAGAGATTCAAAATCACAAATAAATTATCTGCCAAACTATTATTTTTTTCAATGGGAGATGGGCACCCAGCTGTTCTACATTCTCTTGATAAAGTTCATTATAAAGGCAGTAGCGCCTTCTCCACACAAGAGAAATGTTCATCATACATTGAACATCTGGAAGTTTTACCCATTGTATTTCTATGGAATCATTGTTGTACAATGTAATTTCTGTGTAGACTGGTCATGGTTGAGTGGTTCCTTGGGTCATTTTCCAGGTATGCCTCTGAGCAAGCCCACCACAGCAAATGAATTTATGACCAGATAAAAAACTATACTTAGAATAATGCTTAGGAAAGTATTTTAATAACACTCAACAGCAAAGGAAAAACAAACAACAAAAAACACACAAACAAACAAACAAAAAACCTGGCAGTTGTTAGTGAACCAACAGGAACTTCGTGGCCCAAAATTGGAAAAACATTTTTATGGAAAAACAGTCCATGTAAACAATATTCAGTAATATCTGCAGTCTTTTTGCATCTTCAGTGTAATACATTGTAGTAATACCATACAGAAGCATGTAAAGGTCAGAAGTGTTTTTAAGAAGTAAATTTTGTAAACTGTTTGTATCTGAGCCCTCTAACAGGATTCAATGTTTTTACCAGCCCACAATTTCAATGACTCCAATGGAATTGTAACAGTGCAGATAAAAGCTTTGAACATGTCAGAGTGCTGCAGGATGAGTTTCAGAACAGCTCTCCATTGATTTTCCAGTAGGGTGTGAAGTCAAATCTCACATGAGTCGAGCACTGGGTGCTTTGGAGCAGCCTCTCAGCACTGAGAGGCTGAGTGGGCTGGAAAACTGCCAGGAGAAGTCTGAAGATGGAGCTCCCTGTGTCACCCACTCCTGAAGGTGGCTTGCAGAGGTCCTCTTTTGGACCCTTCCTTCCTGCCCCAATGCCATGATTCTCTTCTTTATTTTAATTATTTTAAACAAGTTCAGGAGGCACAATTTAGGATGGAATTTTGTGGCTTAAGTTAATGCAAGATGAGCTGCCATGGTCTGTGCTTTTCCTTCACTGCCTTTTATTGTACAATGAACCAGTGAAGGAAACAGAACAGGCCAAAAAAACAAGTACATTTTTGGTCAGGTTTTTTGGTTGGTTGACTCGTTTTTTTTCTTCCTGGGATTTTTTTTTTTTGGATGCTTCAAGACCTGAACTGGCTGTTTTAGTGTCATATAAGGCATAAATGAGAAGACACAAAATCAGTCTGGCATGGAATTGTACACCAAGGCTGAGACAAACAACCTGCTAAAAAGGGGGATATTTTGTCACAGCTTTGTTACCAAAAGAAAGTGTTCTGGAATTCCTGATTTTGTAGTTTTTAGTTCACATGCCGTCTCATGTGCTTTACTTCCCCAGGTAGTCTTTAAAATATTTTCAACAAATTGAAACATAATTTAGTCAAAGAACAGTTTAGGTGAGATGTAGTAACCTAGGGGAAAAAAAAGGCAGTAAGGTACAGAGAGATAATTTTCCAGATATCTAGCACTCAAGATCCCAGTACATGTTTCAGTGAGCAGTAATGTGGCAGCAGTTGGATACTTGTCACTGGAGACTCCTGCACTGTGGATTTTTCTGTTTGTGTCATGTAGTCTGACTCAGTCTGACTGATATTACTGGAAATAATGTAGAATGAAGTTTGTTTAGTTGGGCAGCATCTGTGCATGAAATCTTTTAATCTGCTGTGGATTTAGTTATTTTAATTGTCTTTAAAATGTTCAAATTGGATGAAGTATCTAATATATATTTAAAAAAAGATTTTACCATTTGATTCTGGGAATAGTTCATTTAACTGTACAGTTACTCATTTAAGAGGCTGAAGATAGAGTCTGTATTATGAAAGTCAAGAACCAAGTTACTTTACCACATTACAATAATCAGTTTTTATTGTTCATATCTTCATTCATCCTCTCCTAGAAAACGATGCTGAAATTTGTCTTCTGAGGCTTTGTTGAATTCTGCTTTGAATTATTGCATTTTTAAATTTATTTTACAGCATGCTAAATATTAGTCAATGGGAGAATATTTACTCCAGTGGGAGTAAAAAACTTCGTTAAATTTCTCATGTTTGGAAGCCATAACAGTGAATGATATTTCTGATATTCTCGTATTTAATATTACTAAATTATTTAAACTGCATGGAAATGTAACTGAAAACTGAGGCTGGTAAAATTAGTCTGATACTGAAATCTTGATACTGAAATGTAAGAGAATGTCACAGAATTGTAGAATCAATAAGGTAGGAAAATACCTCTGAGATCATTGAGTTCAACCTCTGACCAAGCACCCCATGGCAGCTAAACCAGAGTGCCAAGTGCCACGTCCAGTTGTTTCTTGAACACCAGGAGGGATGGTGACTCCACCATTTCCCTGGGCAGTTTCAGTGGAGAAATTCTTCCTGATGTCCAAACTGAACCTCCTCCAGCACAGCTTGAGACTGTGTTTTCTTGCACTTTTTCTCTGGGAGAAGAGGCCGACCCCCACCTTGCTACAATCCCTTTAGGCATAGAGAGCAATAAGGTCTCCCCTGAGCCCCCTCTTCTCCAGACTAAACAAACCCACCTCCTTCAGCCACTCCCTGTAGGATTTACTCTCTAGAGCCTTCACCAGCTCTGTTGCCCTTCTCTGGACACACTGCAGCACCTCCAGTGTCTTCTTGCAGAAGTCCAGGTAGACCACATCAACAGCCATCCCTAGGCAGGTCCCCTGGTCACACAAGGAGATCAGCTTGGTCAGGCAGGATCTGCCTTTCCTAAACCTCTGCTGGCTGGGCCTCACCCCATGGTTGTCCTGTATGTGCCGTGTGTGCAAAATCAAGGTGAAGTTTCAGCTTTTGAAAATGTCCAAATGAAATATGCAAGAAGACTCCCATAGAAAAAATGCTGTTTCTTGGCTTTGACCAGCAAAATAAACAAAACAATGCTACCCCAAAAAAAATTCACAAAAAAACCAGAAACAAAAACCAAACCAAAACAAAACCAAACCAAAAATAAAAATCAGAAAAGAATGTGTGAAACTGAGCAAACCCTCATCAAGTCTAAAATAAATGTGTGTTTTAAGCCAATATTTTCTGTATAAAAACTAAGGTGTGAACTTAGAGTTTGAATTTGAATTTGAATTTGAAAAATAACACAAAAAAAAGCTAATGCTTTTAGTAAAATTATTAATGAAAAAATACTGTGGAAAAAAGAATTCTGCCAGATTTCAGCCTGGTCTTTTTAAATTTAAAGCCTTTATTTGGAAAGAAAAAAAAACTTTAACACAAGTTTCTTACTGGCCTTCATAGGGTAGCAAAATAAACATATTGTTTGTATTAAGATGAAAAAAATTTTTTTTTGGCATTAGAAAGGATTTAGCACTTCCATATCCATGTTACAATTGGAACATTTAACACAGATTTGATTTATGAATATTTGCATCAGTGTTTAACAGAATGTAGCCTCTTACTTTACTTTTGAAGAGCTGGGAAAACACTGCACAAAGAAGCTGAGTTTCTATTGCTCCTTGACATCATAACTTGCACATAATTCCTGCAGTATTGTGAAAACTACAATTCCCATCTGAAGTAATTCTGTAGGTCCAGAAGCTCATATACACAATTACACTTCAAATCGGCATCATTTGTTTTGCAACAAATTCTGCTTAAAAAGAAGACTCCTTAGAGGAAAAACACCCATTTGACTTTTATGAAATCAACTACTTTAGACATCTCTGCTAATTTTGTTGCTCATTTTGGCTTGATTTAATAGTTCCCTTTAGGAGGACAGCTTTAGGTTCATGTTATAAAGGACTCTTTCTGCAGTTGGATTGATACAAGTAGAAGCAATCTGTCTAGATTTAATAGTAGGACTCAAGTTTTAATTTGGAACTTTATTAGACTTTATTAGTCAGAAATATTTGTATATGTGTCTTTCATTATATTTTCCATGTGAAATTATGTCAGTTTGCAAAATAATTTTGATAATGGTCAGAATTAAATTCAATCATATAACTCACACACAAAACATAATAAAGTTGTTTCAGTTGGAGTGTTCAGTAGAGCAATGTGGCAAACAAAGGTCCATTAGATAACAATGATACATTAACTAAATTTCCAAACTGTTGGAAACTTCTTGATGCAGTAGATGAAGTATTTAGTACAAAGGAAGAAATTATCCAGTGTTGTCTTGAAATTCCAGTTTAAGCACAACAGAAAACAAAAACGGAGCGTATTTCTTCTCTGTAACTTACTTTGTCCTCTAGGCAAGATTTTTATTTCCATGTAAATATTAATTCTTTTTAGCAAAAGGAATAAAACTAGGTCACATGCAACAGTGATGGAGCAGATGTGATTGGCACTTTGATTTTGTGGTTTCACACTTGTGAGTCTTTCCGTAACTTATGTAATGTGAAGCATGAGCTCATGATTGGCTGAAAGGTTTTGATCAGAGTTAAGAAATGACTGGAAATTTTACTTCAATAGTGTCGTTATATAACTATAATTAATATGAGAAGCTGGAAAAAATATGCAGATGTAGATGCTTTTCCTCTAGAGCAGCTGCACTTCCAAAGATTATGTTGCTTACAGTTATTCTATTAATTAAAGAATTATTCTGTGAAATACCAGAAAAAGAACATGAAGTTGTTTATAGTGAAATTTGCACATGCTTACATTTGTTATTGTTGAAAATTCTTGAGATATTAAGAAATATAACGTGGCAATTCTGCCAATTGTTGAAAAACTCTTCTCTTTGATTTGGAAAATGTGTTAATTATTGGTCTGAAGTATTAGGTTGTGTGTTTACCTGGATGATTTTATTCCTGCTCTTTATGGAGTGAAAACTTTGAAGACATCTCTGCCATCTAAGTAATGTGATCAGAAATGGAAAATAAATAAGATTTACCTGGTTCAAATTGCAGTGACCTTAGATGGGACTGCTTGCCAATGTTGAAAAGCAAATCTATTTATTGATCCTTGATTTTATGATGTACTTATCTGTGTGTGTTCTACAGGACATGCCATTTCCATGCCCTTTCTCTTGATAGATATATGTGCCATATGCCCTAGTGAACTCAAGAGGTTAAGCTAGTCAAGTTACCTATCTCAACACATGAAAAGGAAGAATTAACCACAGTTCCCCAGCTACCAGTGTAGCTTTCAACACCTTTTCTATGGTGTGTAGTATTGATAGGATATGTAACTGTGAAAGGAGAAGAAAATGCACTCAAGTGATCTAAGAGGTAAACTATCATCTTGATGTGTTTTTTCTAGCTATTGAAAACCTTTCCATATTGCAACTTATTCTGACAGTGAAACTGTAGAATACCTCTGATTTAAGTACCATCTGGTTATGCTCAAAGCTTTAAAGCTATTATCTCAGCTTAAAATTTCAGCCTCCTATACTTTTTTCTTCACCAAACTATCCATTTTTAAACCACAAATATTTTTCCAGTCCTTTCAGATTTTATCTAAAAGTATATTTTAACAGTATTTAAATAGTTCTTAAACAATAACAATTTATCTTGATAGATGACATGCTGTGTTTTTTCATTTTATTTTAATTAGCCATTGTGGAACCAAATTCCCTTTTGTTTTATTCCTTTGAATACTGTTTAATTATAGTTATCATGCCAAATATCTTAAAGGTTATTTTACCAATACAGTTTCATTTAACATAAGCCATGTGGAATCAATAGTTCTGTTTCCTAAAGTGAATGCTTGGAAAATCTTACATTCATATGTTAAGAGTACACATCCTTTCCTCATTAGCTGGAAAGTACAGGGATTTTGGCACAGGTTCTGTGTGGAAGCATTGTGCAGCTTTTATATGGATTTTGTTTTTAGCCTTTGATGACACTGTTTAGAATAGGAAGTATCTAATAAGTAAAGCATTTTGTCTAATGTGCTGCCAGTGTGTTTAATATATGCCTGGAGGTCTGAAACATTATCTTCTCCACTATAGTAATATGCATTTAATTCTCTGAAAGCAGAAGGTCGAACTTTTAAAAGGGACTCAAAGTACATTTTCAACTAAAATAATTTAAAACACATGGGATAGGGAACCAGAGTAATGTACGGTTGGTTTTTATGGTTTAATCATGATCATGTTAATGCACACCAGTAGCTAATTAAAGAAAACTTTTATTGTTCATTTTAAATGGGTTATGTAAAGAGTAAGGGAATTGATACAATACAGCCCAATGATAAATGTTACCATTACATTTGCTAACAGCAAGATGATATTGCTGTTCTTGACATCTTTAAAGTATTGGCCCATTTATTCCATAGTACAGCAAAGAATCTTTCTGGAGTTGTTATACTGAGACTCGTTCCCTCTCATCTTCTTATCCCATTAGAGCAATACCTAAATGATTCCCAAGTTTATTACTGGGCATTTCTTCAGGTTAACTGTGAGACATTGTTGGGAGGCTTGATGCTCTTCTGAGCTGAAATTGATGCAAGAGGTTCCAGTGATACTTCTGCACGTCTGTTTTGTACCCACTTGTGTTATATACAGCTGTCCTGCAAATCATTACCCACTTGTTTCAACCTTTATAATATATTTGGTAAGACCATACATAAGTCAAAGTTTCATTGTGGAACCGGGTGCCATGGAAAACTGTAATAGGATATGGTGTCTTTCACCTTTTGTGCACTGGTTCATATTCCATGCTGCTGAATACTGAGCAGAAATTGCCTTCTGAATGCTGTTCAGTGACCTGCATGAATTGATTTGGGGTCTCAGTAAAGTTTCTGTAGTTGAATGTCCGCATAACAGGAAACTCAGCAGTTGGGACCAATTAGCACCCTTGCAGCAGTCTGCACAGAGAACCTATAGTCTGACTGGGGATGGAGGCAGAGCTACTTTCTTACCTTCCTAGAGTTGCTTTGCATAGACCAGAACATTTAATAAATGTTTAATGATAAAAGAGGCAGGAGAAAAGAACTAGACTTGAATTCTAATCTGTTTAGGTGTGAGAAGAGAGGATCCATTCAGAAAACAGAAGTACTGTGATTTCTTCCTCCGCTTTGTCAAACACGTGATGCTTGTCTCCCTGGAAGGTTGTCACTCAGTGGATGACATCATATTTTCATTTCCTCTGGCCATGTCATGCATAACCTAAATGTCAGGTGGCTGCAGAAATTTCTGCTGCATAGAGAACAAGAGAATACCATAATTAACCATAAGAATTATGCTTTCTGAAAATATTTTTCATCACACTCAACTGTATAACAATTAAAAATTGCTAGGTTTAGCAGCATATGCCCTCAACTTAATTTCAGGCAGCATTTCCATGAAATGATATGGCAAGATTTTTTCACAGCTCCATCCTTTCTGCCTTCTGCTTGCCCTCAGTACATGAGCAATGAAACCATCTGTACCAATTTTGAAAGTGCCATCAGTGCAGGATATGGGTGAAGCATTTTATAGTTTACCAGGCAGAGAGGCTGAGGTGTAAATAGCCCAACTTTGCTAGGATATCAGGAGGAATGAGGATTTCTTGGCTCACAATGTAGTGATTCATTAAAATGGTTTCTAGTTATTTTTACAGAGGCAGCATTAAAAGTGGTATCACATTTACAAGTCAGTGATACGAGTCTGCCATAGAAAACAGCCGCAAAGAATTTTATTGGTTATTTGAAAAATATGTACATGAGTGAATCTGAAAAGATTGTAACCAGAGCTGGCAAAAACCTTTTCAAAGAAAATCTCAGCTAGTTAATGGTTCTGTTTTAGGATTTCCTCTGTAATACTTTTTCTAGTATATTCATTCCTTTAAAGAAAAGGAGAGGAGATTGCTCCCTTTGTTCCATAAAGCACAATATAAAGGAAGGTTTTAAAAGCCCGCTTTTCTGTACCTCCCTCATAACCCAATTTCTGCAGTACATGTAGAATCTAATACATTGCTGCATAAAGACTACAGAAATTTGAAGAAATTGAGTAATTCACTGCCCTTCATTCCTATAGTTAAGTTGCTGATAAATTATTTATTTTTAATTCATTATTCTCTTTTGAAGAGAAAGTTAAGGTACTGTTTGCCCTAGTTCATATTTCACTTTTTGAAGATTCAGTAGGGTGGAGAAAATAATAAGAAATTATTAAAATAGGTCTTGCAATGAAGAAATTAAATCATTGAGTCAATGTGCAGTGTCAGCCAAAAAACCCCAACAAAATATTGGACATCTGGATGGAGATGGAGAACAAGACAGAAGGCAGCATTTCACTTTTGCAGAGAAATATAATGGTTCCACTCCTTGGATGCTTTTTAGAGTACTCAAGAAGGGCACAGTGGAGTTACAGAAGTAGAGAAGGGAGGCTAAAAAGATTAAAGGTGCTGGAACACCTTCTTTGTGAGGAGAGACTAAAAAGGCTGAGATTTCCATATCTGAAGAGGAGAAGGTTGAGGGAGCTGTGATCACAATTTACAAAGTCATAGCAACACTAAGAAAACTGAGTGTGGACCTGAACAATTCATATGCTACAAAATATCGGGGGAAAGCAATGTCACTAGGAGGAAATGGTTTAAAGCAATTTTTTTTAAAAAAAATTGGAACTTGTTGCCTCTGAAGGATGTGGGGAACAAGACACTGTCAGCGTGTTCAGAAAGGAAGAGGAGGAATTCATGGACAAGAAGCCCAGAAATGGTTACTAAAACGACCACACAAACATGTACCCCTGGCATCCTACATGCAGCAGCTGTGGATGCCTGGGGAGGAGGAGAGGAGCAGATTGCAGGAAGTGGACAGAGTTTCTGGTGTCTCTTAACAGAGTTTCCTCCTGGTGCTATCAAAAGCAGTGTACAGGGCTGGGTGGGTCACGATCTGACCGAGTTGGGCATTTCTTATATTGGCTCCTGTACAGAACAGAGCAGAAACTCTTGTGCAGCAGCACAGATGGAAGTGTTAGTTATGCTGTGGAAGCTATATGGTGTGAATGTATGACTCTTAACCTTCATATGAATCTGACAAATTATTCATACCTCAATTATTATTGAATTTTTTCGCATTTCTTTTTTGCCACATATTTTAGTATACGCTCATTCCCTTGTCCTCAAGCTTTTGAAAGAATTTCTACTTGTTTCATGAACAGTGTTGAAAGTGTTTTTTCCTGCAGTACTTTTTTTGTCTTGGAATATATCTGTCTCTTGAGCTGAGACTATAATATCTCTGGACACAGCCTTGAAACTTTTTATTTCACTCTTGTGTTTTGTGTGATAGAAGGAACACTCTTTTTGTTTGTCAGCAGCGTATGTTTTCTTTTTGAAATTTTTTCTATATGCAATGATTTCTCATGAAACCTTATGAATGTCACAGCCAATACCCTGTGTGGCCTTGGTAAGCTAAGAACTCATACCCATCACTGAGATAGTCTCTAGATAGTTCTGATGTTTCCTTTAGCTTTGGTGTTTTATATAAGGCAGCTGCCATTTCCATGACTCTTAAGAAAAATATTTTTTCTATAATATATTTTTTATACTTTCCAGTTTATAATTTCCATTTAGTCTTTTTATGATTGTGTAGTGGATTAATATTATGTTCTATTTCATCTATGACAGTACAAAATTTTAATGACAAAGGTGACTTTTTGAGCATCAGCACTCAAAATTGGCAAACAATTCTAACTAGGCTTTTTTTTACAATACATTATTTTACAGATATATGGGTTTATATTAATCCATAAATTTCGGATAAATTCTTTAGAGGTTTTTAGATGAAGAGTTTAATTTTTTTTTTAAATGTTGTCCAAGCCTGGAAATCCTTACTGCTTGCCTTTTTTTTTTCTCTTCCACATATTTTTTTGGCTCTTCAGCTATTGTGAGTCATTATTTCATCAGAACAGACACCTGCTGTGTTTTTATGAGTGATTACTGTGTTAAAGTTAACTTGGCAGATTTTTTTTTATAATTCTCTTTTTTGACATCATGTTTATGTAGTGATTTTTTGCTGTGACTGAAATGGAAATACTTGGGATATGGATATCAGAAGTTAATATAACATTTTCCTTTGCAGGTTTCCAAGCAGGAACAGAAGAAGATGGATGTGTCCGATGGAGGAACAGTTGAGACTTCTTCCCGTTACAGCGGGGCACAGGACAGTGGGATTGGCAGTGACAGCGTTAAGATCAGGATCATTCAGATCGAGCAGCACAGCGGCACCAGCCAGCACCGCATTGCGCGTCCTTCCCGCCACTCTTCCATCGTGAAGAACCTCAACTTCATTCCCTTCGACATTTTTGTTACAGCAAGTCGAATTTCACTGATGACTTACTCGTGCACTGCCTCACCTAAATCAAAAGCAGTGCAAGATCAGAAAGATGGTGAGAAGATCGGCAAAAGCTCCTTGAACCTTCCCGAAACAGTCTCAGGCGGCAGCCAGGATACCAAGAAGCCCAGTCAGCCATGCATCTCTTCTGTCACAGCAGATGATCTTTTGAACAGTAACGTTCCCCTGACTGCTGGGAGAAAGACAGGTCTGCTGTCACTGGAAAGCCTGCACGCTTCCACAAGGTCCTCTGCTCGGCAAGCCCTGGGCATAACCATTGTGCGGCAGCCTGGGCGCAGGGGAACCGGGGACATAGATCTGCAGCCATTCCTCTACCTGGTTGTGTCACAGCCCTCTGTGCTCCTCAGCTGCCACCACAGGAAGCAAAAAGTAGAAATATCAGTGTTCGACGCTGGCCTCAAAGGAGTCGCCTCAGAGTACAAGTGCACAGGTAAGAGCATTTAACATTCAGTCCTGGTTGTAACTGTGAAAATGATTGCACGTCTCAAAGTTACAGAGGGTGGTGGAAAACAGCTGAGAGAACTTCAGGATGTCTTTAAACATCAATCACTAAATATACATATTTTTAGGATTATACCTCACAGCTGAATCAAGTTAAGTGTGTGAAATATTTGAAATTAATTAAGATCTAACCTTTTAGCAACTAGTTCTTCCTGTTTCTTAGTATTTCTTTCTGATTACCAGATTGTGACAGGGATTGTTGCAATGCTGTAACTTCTCAAAATTTTAAAGCAAGTAAGAGTTGTAAGCCAAGGTAATTTCATGGAGCATTTTTTATGACTGAATGTCACAATATTTTCCTATACTAGCCTACCAATAAAATGTAAAGATAAACACTGTAGAAGCACCTGGTGTTTGGACATAAGCTGTAAAAAAAATAAAGTGATCTTTCAAACGGCATCAAGTGATGTCATGTATTTTAAGTTTGCATTCAATTGAGCAACAGGGCCTTGCAGGAAATTCCATCTCTTAATAAATGCCTTTTTTTTTTTTTAATTCCATATGCAAAGCTTATAATGAGAGATGTCAAAATAGCTGTTCAGTAGAAAATATTCTGAAATACTCTTTTTCTGACTTATCTGTACTGCTGAAGAGAGAAATCAAGTGATTGCAATTCACTTGTGTAGCAGTCACTAATGGATATAATGATTTCATGAACTATATCATTATGGAGTGTAAATGAGTATGTGGAGTTCCAGGTGAACATACAGCCAGAATGATATGGGGTTTCAAATTGTTCTCTGAATGAGAGCTGTAGGTATTGCTAGTTTTTCCTTGACAGTATTCCCAGCACAGCAATTGTGAAAAGCAGTACACTTTTCTGTGCAGCTTTACCAAATCTTTGCTGAATGAGATTGTATCTTTTGAAAATTAGCATTAAAATAATGTGCTTACACAAAAGACTAAAAATGCAATCTTAACAGTTCTCAGAAATAGGAATTGTAGTGGAATTTTAAGAGAGATTAAACAGTGATAAAGATTAGGCAGTGGAAGAAAATATACTTAAAACGGGGAGATTTGTTCTCTGCTACAGTTTTGTAATTCTTCTTCTGTTTTCATCTTTCTCTGCTGTTCCTGTTCTGTCCTGCCTTAAATGGAACATATCTGTTCATGAATTTGATTTACTCCAGATTCTCATGTGTATTTCTTAAATATTGTATAAAGTGTGGTCATTGCAGCAATTAATGTGAAGAGAATTCACGACGCAAATCTTGAAGGAAGGTTGATCACATCTTCATTAAGTTAGTGTTTAGGAAAGATGCAATAGGACTTCTTCATTTCTCATGTCTGAGGCATTCAAGTGTGTCCTTGGTACAAGCTGCCACCACCAATGAACTGGGCAGAGTTCTGTCCATTCTGCTTCAACAATTAACTTCTGAAGTGTTTCCCCATCTTCATGTCTGTGGCAGCAATTCTGGAAAACACAAGCTGTAATAAAGTCTTCTTGTAAATTGAAAGTGGATCAGAGATCACAGAAGCATGGCAAGAAATCTAAATAATAAAGATAGTGGGAACATACAGCCTGGGAGCTCATCAGTCACCATGGGCTGCTCAATCTGAAGACCAAAACTTAGCCGCACATTGGTCTTATCCTTTTCTTTGGCTTTATGTCTCCATGTCAGGAAAATGTAAAAAAGTGTGGAGGCAGGACTCAGAGATTATGTGAAGGCAGAAGTTCTGGTCTCATCCTGCTGCCTTTGTGGGCAGTAAATAAGTACCTTCCTCATGTATCACACAGAATCCTGTGCTTGCTGCCAAAGCAGTAGTGCTCTTTCCAAAAGAGTTTGAGAGGTGGATGCCAAAGTGCAAGTGCCTAAAAATACCATCCTAAATGTACTAAAAAGTTAATAAAATTAAGGCACACTTCAAGTTACACACTAATTCATTCAGAAAATAGGTAGTATAAAGTCTTTATTGCCTCTTGTTTAGGAAGACCTGCTGTGCTGGTAATTGCATCGTTTAGGATTAATGTTGTCATACTGCTGCAGTAACACATTACACATTAGTTTGGGAAATTTCTATTTTGCATTTCTAACATGTATTAGAGAAAAAACAGCCATGAACTATATGTGTTATATATATGTGGGGGTGTATATGTTTGTACATATTGCACACCATCTATATATTGCATGTCATATAATACAGAATAAGGAGCTCTTTGTGGCATTTTTTTGTGCTGCTAGGGCTGATTTCATCAATCACACCAACTTTTCTTGATATTTTGACTATTTGTGGACAGTTTGTCTGAAAAAGATGTATCATCCATATGAAGAACAATATAAAGTTTATTTGAAAGAACCAAGTTAGCTACTCTCCTTCTGTACAATACACATGCACTATATTCCTGTATTTCTCTGTGTATCAAGGACTGGAGAGTGAGAAGAAGGAGTAAATTATGTTTAATTTACAGTGAATGTTGCTAAACCATATTTCCAGTTAGCCTCTCTAGAACACTGCTTTTATGTGTGTATGTACGCATGCAACTAACTCTATTATCTAACACAGAATGGGGAAGAGAACACAAGCTAAATATAAAATATATATTTTAACTGGATTGTAAGAACTGAGGGAGCATATTCCCCCTTGAAAACAAAACTAAACAAAAAAACAACCAACCAAATCATAGACCTAATGAAAATATTGTGTGCTTTGCATCCTGATGGAGATAGGCAACAGTGCAGCATAAGCTCAAAAATTCAGGCCTATAATATTGCAAATTTTGATCACAACCTAAAAATTGAGACTTGTCTGTGCAAAAATAAAAATACATTGTTATAAAGTTTTGTTGATAATCCTATGGGGGTGTTTTCTCATTACTTAAACGAATATGGTTAAGCTATATATGAAATATTTACATTACATTCAAAACATGCTAGTAAAATCCTGCCCGTTTAAAATCATTCTATGTATTCTAAGCATTCCACACCATATACACTGCATAAGTGGAATATTTTAGGAATGTTTTAAAATATTTGGAAAAATTGTTTGTATCAATTTTGATGTGAAATTCTGAAGACTTGAATACTGTTAGTTCAATCTCCATAGATACAAGTCTTCTTAAATACTCTGCCATTTCTTACAGCTTTTATAAAAGAAAAAAATCTACAGTTCTGAAACAACTGTCAGATTTTTGCAAGGCAGAAGCAAATACAAAATTCTGTTGAGAAATTAGGAAGGTCTTATTTTTTGGTTGACACTAGTTCTACAAAAAACCTTAGGGTAAAGAAAACCTGGTGGTAATCTGGATCTAGTTGTGCTTTTCATCTCTCACTTCCCAATAGTGTACTTCATGTTGTTTAACTACAAGTCAACAAAGATTGTCTAGACTTTAGAAATGCTTCTAACAGGTAATTTGATGACAGTCTGTTTTATGAACCTTTGTATAAAACAGAAAAATTATCCTTTAAACTGTACCAACATGAATTTTAAAAAGAATAATAGTTAGTCCTGGGCTGGTGACAGAATTAAGGGTTACTGCTTCATGATGGTTTACTGCTTTGAACATTGTGTAGAAAAGAAGATTTTATACTGTTATGAAGCCATATGTATTTTATTTGGGGCAAGGGTTTTGTTATTAGTTTTGAATAGAGCATAAAATTCACAATCTTGCACATTAAACTATCACTCCCTTCATGAGACAGAGCATTGTACAGTGGCCGAAACACCAAATTTCATCCAAAGAACTTGGCTCCTCTGACACTAACTCTGTTATTTATTTTTAGCTCAATTTCTGAAACATGAAAGAAATAGGAACTTAAGAATTAAATAGGAGGAGATAGGCTATTTAAAAGTTAAGTGTTCTTAGTTTATTAATTAGCAGTTAGTAGCAGCACATTTCCATCAGACCAATCTCTTTGTGGGAGTGTTTGTCTGCCTGGGAGCTGAAGACCCAATGGTTGTGCTTCTGCAGTCTTCTCTACAACCAAGTCCACTGGGAAGTCAGTTTGTAGAATCAGGAGACTTATTGGGTTGTTGAAATGTTAGATCAGTTTTATTGTGGTTGTGCTAAAGCGCCTCATTTGTGTTTTGTAATTGCGCAGCTTGATTGCAATTATGCTACGGCAAGGTACAGAAACTTGAAATCAAAGTAAATAAATTAATGGAATAAATTTGAACTCCTTAATAAGTGGCACTGAAAAGACTAGCTACTCCTTGAGTTTTCTTGTGAGATTCTGTAAAAATAGACTGAAAGATACTGTAAAATGACCCTTCTTTTATTAAATGCTTATCCTATATTTAACAAAAAGGCATCTGCTAACTGTTAGTTTTTGCAAACAGAGTTTTGGCCATTTTTACTTAAATAATAGTGGGTGCAATTGTTTTTAATGTAATCTCATAAGCTGCTTTTATAAATATTTTTTTTAAATCTTTATTTGCTTTGTTTCAGGTAATGTAATCCAGATACAAAATTGCCTCATTTCCTGACCACTGTGCTCTGGGCATTCTTGAAAAATCTTTTTTCTATTTGTTTGTTTGTTTACTTTCAAAGAAGAGGTTGTGGTGCTTGGTTGTTTCAAGAGAGAGAAATTTCTCAGTAAATATCTGTTATGCGTGGAATTTCTTCAACTTCCGCCAACCACTCATTTGCAAAAAAGAGTCATTGTGAGGCCATCCAGAATTATTCTTGATTTTTATTTTATTTTATTTCATTTGACACCCACGCCTTTGATGGCAGGGGGTCCATGAAGAGCAGATGCAGTAGCTAAGACCACATGTAACCTCTGATCTAATGGAAAGCCTTTTCCAGGCTTTTGCATGAAAAGCAGCAGAGGCTGGCTCTGGCGGGAAGTCTGATTCACTGCTCTCTGTCAGCCTGTGCTTTCTACATGGCAGAGAGAGGATTTAAGGCTGTTTCCTAGCACAGCACTGAGGGAGTTCTGCTGGAACTGTGTCACCTGTTCCCCTCTGAGAATATTTATTGTCCAGTACATCTGCAGTCAGGGATGAGGGGGGAACAGTGAGCCCCCCCCCCCNCCCCCCCCCCCCCCCCCATAAAGCCAAATTGGCCTGGGAATGTGCATTCCTCAGGTTACTGTAAGCGCTCATTTTTGAGCTTCCTGACACAGCACTTGTGAGTACGCTCGCCGAAATGCTTTAACACTTGTGTTCTTTAAATTCCAGTGGAAACCGTTTTGAAAACAAGACCAAACGTTCCACTTCAGAGTTGCAAACGCAGAGGCGATTGCAGCATCATACTGGCTTTTACAGCTGACTGCAGACCAAGGCCTGATTCACGCCGGGCCCTGGAAGCCCGCGGCGGCGCTGCCTCGGGCCGTTCAGCCAGCGGGCCCAGCTGCCGGCCCGCAGCTCCCCCGCACAGCCTCCCGCACGCCGGGCCCTCAGCTGGCCGGGCTGGCAGCGACGAGGAGCACAAAGACGCCTTCTGGAGAATGAAAATCGTCTCCATGCGAAATTTCTCCTGCCTTCCTCCTTTCCCTTCCCCATACTCCCTGTTCTCTTCAGAAGTCTGGGGCTTGCTGTCTGCTGTTAACAGAAGGCCAAGGGGATAGCAGTGTAATCAAAAGCTTCCAAATTCAAATCAAGTTTAGGAAGATGTTTCATGAACTGAAGTTTGGAGCTGAGGTCTGGATTTCAGCAAGGCTAAAAGTGGCTTTGGATGTTTGGGTGAATTCAAAAATAGCCACAGATTTATATTTTTTAAAAAATTTTATTTTAGAGGGGATGGAGGAAGGTAAATGTAGATCTATTGAAGGCTTCACCTTCTCAGTCTTACAGATTTTAAATTACAGTCTTGTGATTTAAAGTCTTGTCGATCTGTGATAACTGTATCACCATTTTTCTTTTGCTGCCACAGACAAATTTTTCACACGGTGTAGAGGATAAAATTTCTGGCTGTCTTCACTGCTCCTCGCTTCTCAGTCCTTTCTTTTCTCTCTCTTGGCTTGCTGTAGAGTAATTCTAGCCTCTCCTTTTACTTATATATGCATCCCCTGGGTTTTCTCCAGCATTTTCTTTATACAAATAACTGCAAATTTAAGTGTTGATTTTTGGGAGAATCATAGAAAATGGAAATGGAAATGACCTATTATAATACATTATTCAGACCAGTTCCCTGCTGATGCATAATTGTTCCCAATTGTATATTTTATAGTGTTCTGTCAAGTGTATTTTTAAACATTCTGAATGCTTCCATCATTTCCTTGAGAGACAAGAGTCCTTTTTCTAATAGCTCTCCTCATCATAAATTCTTCACTTTTCATTCTAAAATTCCTTTTTTTCATTCAATTGCTTCCCTGTTTCCTGTGCTTTTGGCATAGGGATTGATTGACTGATACTGGTTTATTCCTTTCCTGATTCTTGATCCTATGAAAATGCATGTGCTGTTTTCTACCTTAGAAGATATTTTATAAAGGGATACACATCTTTTTGTTGCTTGACCTTTGATGTATAAATATTTGTCTTACCCTCATACATTTTATTTGGAACTCTCCTCAAGTTTTTTGATATACACAAGCATAGTTAATTTTGAAACCTCTGGGTTTTAGCTTTTTTATCATTATATAAAAACTTTAAACTGGCATATTTGGTTGGACAGCCAAGTCAGTAACCCAGATTAACAGGTTCCAAATTAGGTTCCAAATTAACCGTGTGCCTTGGGCTTGGAAGCACTCAGGCTGGCTCTTTGCATGGCCCTTGGAAATTATTACCTCTGATGCAAAATTGTCAGTGCAATACCCTTCCTTCCAGAATTAGCTCAGTTTCACTTGAAGTTAAAAATGCTTGAACTCAGTAAGACCAGTGCTGGGTTAAAAATAATATATTTTGTTGGACTTGGGCTAATTTTTTGCATTGAGATTTCTTCATGTTGTGTTCCTAATATGTAAATTTTGGAGTCCTTATAATTCATATATCCCAGTCCTGCAGTGCCCCAGGTGATGAAGAGATGACAGTGCTGCACTCCCTGGAGACATGACAGAGCAAAACAATCTCCTGAGAGTCCCCTGGCTGCTTTATTTTTTGGTTCTGGCTTAAGTGCTGCAGTTCCCAGTGGCCTGAGGGCAGTTTGTATAGTTAATGTAATATGTCATGCCGGGATTTTCTGCTATGTAAGTTCTTTTCATCAGAGATAATTTCAGCTTGAAAGAGCTACAACTTTGAAATAATTATTAGGTATTTTATAACATAAACACATCTTAGGATAATAAGACTACCTGTAAGAATATTTTACAAAAGAAATGTTCAGCTAAATTTAGTGGATTTTCTAAAAAGCTAGTGGAAGATATAGGTTGCTATGTACAGTATGTGATTATATATTCCAGAAATGAGACAAAATAATGGCATATTGCAATGTTTCGTGCCCTATTGGTACACCTAAATGTTTATATTAATACTTACAGAGGAACAGTAATTTAGAGATTAATTTAATCAGTTGAGTGATGTTCACTGAGCAATATTCAGTCATTTTTACAATGCTTTACACTATATATTCTGAAAAACATTAGGTTAGTTCTTTATGATGATCTACCAGCACGAAATAAAATATTATTTTATAGATCCAGATCAGAGATAACATCCTTGTTTATAGCAGCTACAAATCTGTGTTTTGAAAAATGTGTACCTTGGTGGTAAAGAGGATGATGATGATGAGTAACAGTAATAGTAGTGGTAGTATTTTCAGTACATTAGAAAAATGCCAGACACAACAAGATAATCCCTAAAACAGTTACTATAGAAAAGGGAGTGTGCCACACCACTCTGGTTATTGTAATTAAAAGAAAAGGGTTAAGAATCATAAAAATGTAGAAATTCTTATGGAAAATATACAGATCTGTTGTATGCAATGATGGCTCTTAAATAACTATTGAGAGCTGACTTTATAAATGTGTAGCAGGAACAGAGGGAAGAAAAGGCTATAATGTATGTGCCATGCAGTACAAATACTGCTGTAAAGTCATTGCCTGAAAATTGATCAAATAAAAACAAAAGAATGTGCTAACTTTTGATCTTTTCCATATAGATCTAAAGTCATGATCAATTGGTTTCAGTAGGTTCTTTGAAATCACATAAGGGTTCATATGTGCCAAGTTTTATATGAATCACATGATAAGGTCAAGAAACACAAATTCCAAAGCTGACTTTATATACCCAGTCCACACATGACTGTGATACCACAATACCATATGTTGACTATAACAGTGAGTATGTAAATCCTGTTCCTGAAAGGAATTAATTCAGTAAAACTCAAAGCAATTATAGCAGTTTTTAATTGACTGAAAAGGAGAGAATAGCTTCAAGAAAATCTCCTTAAATTGTTAAGGATGAGACAGACATTCAATAACTAACATAACATAACATAAACAATGATTATTTATGATTTAAGACCATAATGCAAGAATTGAAAATGCTCATAATGAAGGTCATGAGACCCTAAGATTAAAAAGCTTTTTTACCCAGCTGTTTTCGCTCTGTGTGATATGTGAAAAATGAAGACAAGAATAGCACTTGGATGGATTTAATTTTAATATGTACCATTGTAGTATTACAGACTGATCAAAGGAATACAATTCAAGGTGGTAGCAGCAATAGCTACTGATTAGTATTGAGTGAAGCTCCAAAGGGAATGATACAACTGCAGTGTTGTCATGCTCTGTTACATGATTCTCTTAAGGAGTCCTTAAGTGTCATTACTTAATGATTAATTAAAGCTAAAATTGTGTGTTATTTGTAGTTGTCTTGTTTTATTGATGTATATTACTCATATTCTACTTGGTACTTTTGCGTGTTTTCTAAATTTTTTGTAATTAGGGCTTTGCCCTCTTGCCCATGAGTGCATACATTATTCTACACATGCATCTATCTGTAGTTGCAAATGCTACATAAACCAGGTATTAGGTATAATATTTAACATATTACATTTTAAACTCTTTAATTTTGTCTAGCCAATTTTGTATGTAGCATTTTGTTATGTATTCCTGGAATATAATTAATGACTATGATGATTATCATCTGTAGATCCTGGGAAGACTCTACCAGAAGCTCTGGATTATTGCAAGATTTGGTTGCAGACAGTAGCAGGAGAAGCAGATGCTAAAAGTGGTATTCCACCTCCTCTTATCACTGTGCAAATTAAAGACTTCCTTAATGGACCAGGTAAGTGCTGCACTTTCCTCTTTGTTTTCTAATCTGTTTGAATATATGCACACATAGATGCAGGATGGGGCCCTGAGCAACCTGATCCAGTGGAAGGTGTCCCTGCCTATGGCAGGGGAGTTTGAAGGAGATCAGCATTAAGGTCCCTTTCAACCTTAATTATTCTATGACTAAATGATATTAGATAATCAGTAAAGTGTGATGTTCCTTGTTCATGAATATCGAATTTTCCTCCAGCAATTACCCTGAATGAAAGTGAAAACTGAGGAATGGGCAGTCCTGGACCAGTCATTGGTTTAAGGTCTAATTATTGATTTTCTTCCCACAGTAGATTTAGAAAGGCTGGATTTGTCAAATTTCCAGCAGAATGAAGCATACCTGCTTCTAGTCCTACAAAACTGAGTATTACTGCAGTTGTGGTTAGAAAAGATGACTTCTATAATGTTTCTAAAGATTTTTCTAAGCCTTCTTCTCTTGGGTTCTTTGAAATCTGGATACCTGGTACTGGAAATTCTAATCACCCAAAGTGTTGATACTGTAAAATTTTAAAATTAGTGATATTGTACTTCTTTAATTAGTGTAAGTGGTGTAGTGTAAAGGTTCGTTAGCATTTATGTAATACAATATAACTTGAAGTTCCACTCCTATAGCATCAGAAATTCCTGCAAATTGCATTCTCTATTTTGTGAAGTATGTATTTATAGCTACATTACAATGTAGAATAATTGAGGTTATATTGAAAGTTAGAAAATACATCATAACTGTTTTCTCATATGCATATTTGGTATAATTTGTTGAATTGCTTAACTTATGTTTTTATCCTGAATAGCCTTACTTCACACAGCACAGAGTGAGCTGTTACCAGTCATTTAGTGAGCAGCTGTTCAATACTGGGTTTTCCTGTTCATTCAGTTACCTATTCATACAGTCTTACAGGACACTGTCTAACCCTGGATCTGCAGCAGAATTACCTTTGCATTCCTTACAGCTGTAGCACCTGAGCACCATAGAAGTACTAATTGACCTGTACAACCATCACATGGATGATGGAGTGCTTTGCCCTTGCCATTTCACAGAAGACAACTGAGGCACAGGGATATTAAAGGTTTTCTCATATTAAGGTTATCAATTTAAAACACAATTTATTTCTCTAAAGTACTTAAAAATACAGAATTTGATGTTGGAAACACAGCTCATATTGTCTTTGGGTGAAGCAGTAATCACTTCTGAATATCAGAGCCCAAGACATCAAATTGAGTAACCACCGAGTGAAATACACATATTTGACCCCTGACTAAATATACTGTGGTTAAGTAGCTTGAAAAAACATTTTTTGCACACAGGCAGAAGTCTCAAGGAAACAATTAAGTATGTGAACAACCTCATCGTTGCCCCTTTTGTTTTGTTTGCTATCTAAAGACATAATTTTAGGGAAGACTTTTAAGACCACTTGAAAATGCAGAGCTTTTGATATATTGATCCATATTTGAGTACATTAATAGGCTTTTGAATCTTCAGACCTACTGCATGTTCTGCTGCCATTTGAGAAAAAAATGGTAAATTCATAGTAACGATGGCTTTTCATTCTAATCAGGAGCAGCACAAGAAGGGTAAAGGTACCTGCTGCCAGAGACCTTTCGATCACTGCTGCCAGAATGGCTTTCTTTTATCCTTCTGTCCCCAGTTCTTTGTGTCCTCTGTCCCCACATTTGTCAGATTTCCTTATTCCCAGACCCTTCATTTGTGCATTCCATTTCTCTCAAGGTTCTTACTGTAGTGTCCTGGCACAACCTTTATATTTAACTTATTACACACCTGAGGGTGTTCCCCTGATGCTGTCCTGTCAGTAGGACAGATTCCTAACTAAACTAGCAAACGTGGAAGTTGGTACCAGCTTGCAAAGTATATATTCACAAATAGTGTAAGTGTCCACCCCAATCTCACCAGTTCAGTCATATTTTGCATTAGTGTTAAATCTTTCCCCTCCATAGTGTTTCGCTGAAGAGGGAACTGGAAAACCATAAATTAATGCATCATAATCTTCAATCTATTTATTCTTGCAAAGCATTTAAAATTTCAGAGATTTCTTCCAGGATCTATTCTTAGCCAAAAGGCATTTTTTC
Source organism: Notiomystis cincta (assembly GCA_013398075.1). Classification (NCBI taxonomy): domain Eukaryota; kingdom Metazoa; phylum Chordata; class Aves; order Passeriformes; family Notiomystidae; genus Notiomystis; species Notiomystis cincta. The sequence continues at coordinate 242,786 of VZRX01012905.1, read as the reverse complement.
ATCATCTTTTTGCTGCTAATTGGAACTATCACTACACATGACTCAACAGTAATTTCTCTAAATCTTAATGAAGTGTTTGCCAGTGTAGTAAAACAAAACAGCTCCACCTTCCCTTGCAGATTTTCCTAACCTCAGCTGTTACCACTACGAGTTCCTCTTCAAGTAAACTAACCTTTACCAAGAAGCCTTCCTTGGGGGATGGAAGTTTCGTTGGATGAGTAATGGAAGGCTCACTGTGCATGTGATTGCATCAGAACAGCACATGCAAAGAGTTACAAGAGCTTGACAGCTCCTCAGCAGGCTACTGGAAAATGAGTTACTAACTCCCCTGCGGGACAAGAAGTCCCCTAACCACAGCTTCTTCCAGGGTGAGGTAGCTTGGCCGTCAGCAGGCCTGGAGAAAGTGTTACACCACCAGATCCTAACTCAGCTGGCAGTTGTTCTTTGAGGACAAGAACCTCAGCAAAACTCCCAAGAGCTCTTGCAAGGTCAAGAAACAGTATGTGTGATGGGAGACAGCTTAGCTAATAAATTGAATAAATAAAGGCACCACTGGAGTAGAGTTATGTTGCAGGCCTTGGAAGGCTATTCTTTTCTGGTTAATATCTGGCAAAGAATGCTGCTACTAAGTGACCTATTTTCTAATGACATAGTGTGTGTGTTTTCATAGTCATTTATGTATATGTAGTTTGTAACTGTAGTAAGTAAATTGCTGAAATGCACTGAATGTACTGCTAGGTGCTGCCTGTTGGTTACAGATGATCAACTGTTCTGAAAAGTCAGCACATTTTTGAAAGCTGTGCCTCTGCAGACAAAAATAGGTAGCAGTTGGGATAACTATACAGTTTTCTGTGTAGATTTTAAGTGTTCAGAGTTCAGTGGTTTAAATGTAATGCCATTTTTCTTTCAAAATACACTGTTGGTGTGCTGACGTTAAATTTCAAGAATGAAACACGCCTATATTTTATAATGCAAAATAGTGTTGAGCAGTTAACAGAAAAAAACCTGCAAGAGGCTCCCAATGTTTGCTGTGTTAGATAAAACCAGTACTCCTTGTGAATAGTTTGTCAGCTGAAGTAGATAAGTAGATGGTGTTCCACAGAAAAATCGTATGGTTTCACCACACAGGAAACCAGGTTGTCAGTCTGTATTAGCTCCGAGATCAAAAAACTACAGCAAGTAGCTAAACTTGGAAACCACTAATTAAATGAGAATAACAGGATACATTAATGCACTTCTTGCCACATGAGTTGATTATTTTGTACATTTTTGGCAACTAAAGAAAAACTATATTTCTTCCAGATTTAAGGTAATAGGATCCTAGGAGAAATAAGCATTCATCATCAGGCCTGTGGGAACAGACCTCAACTTTAACCCCACAGCATATTAAAGGACTGTTCTTTCTTTCTTTTTACAGAAACTAATTATTTAAAATTTTTTAATTCTGTTTACATCACTTTACATGACTCTCTATGTTTTATATTCAGTCTGTTACTGGATTGTACATCTAATTTTTGTCTAATACATAAAAGGGAACTATTTATTGCTTCAGCATTTGATATAATTCATTAGGTGAGGAACAAATATGACCATCTTGTTTTAATAGGTTTTGAAAAATTACTGTCTTTGCCTTCTAGTCCTCCTGGATTTTTTAAAATCACCTTTCTTGGCTAAAAAAGTAGTCTTTTCAGATGCAAATGGTACAAAACGTGTTTATGAAGTACAGCTTCATACAAATTGCCTTAAAATACTTATACAGTCAAATTGTAGGTGCTTTATACTGAAGTCCTCTTTCCCCAGTAGTTTCTTGGGAAGGCATTGGGTTAGATGTGAAGTAATGGAGGTCCTTCATAATTCACCTTCATAAATAATTTCTGCAGAAGACAGTATCCAAATGAACTAAGATATGTGGTGTCCCACTGAAAGATAAAGTGAGAACTGGGGACCTGGTGGGCTTCTCTTTCATGCCAATCCCTCCACACATGCTTTGGGCACAATGAGCGGCACAGCAGGGGATCTAGGCTTAGGTATAAAATAAACAATACTCAGAATTGCACCATGGCACTCTCTCCAGCCTTTTTTCCCCACTGTTTGCAGAGGCAACAATTGTATCCATTACCAAGGTCAGTGGTTTGGAGAAACCTGGAAAATAGCAGCTACCAGAAACCCACTAGAATAATATCTCCAGCAGGTGATAGATTAGTTGGAACAAATTGGAACCATTGCGCTTCAGCAATCCTGGTTTCTTTCAAGCTGTTTTAAAAATGTCGTCATTTTAATACACAATATCAGCCCTGCGGAACAGTCCACAGCAGGTTAATTTGAATCATATGATGTATCACTGCCCTCAGCTGACATGAGCTCCGTTCCATGTGTGAAGCCATAATAAATCCATTCCCAACCGAGGCAAATTCCCTGTGAGAAGGTGAACTAATCCAGGCCTCACACTGGCATGTTAGCCCTCCGTAATTGAAAGCAGGGCCACCTGTTCCCAGCACAGTTAGCCTATAGAGAGAAAATTAGCATTAGATCAGATACTTAATATATTGAAAAATCATTCATACTACTTGCAAGTTCAGCTGTGGGCTGCTTAGCATGACATCATATATAAACCTCGGAATGTGCCCACTTGATCCCAGTTTAACAGTTTTGTTAACCATGGTGTTTGTTAACTTTGAAAGGAGAATTTTTTGATTTAATGAGAGCTGACACGTGAGAAGGGGAACTAGCCAGGGTGCAGACTTTTCTAATTAACTCTGGGTCATTTGCAAAACTTTTGAGCTTTCTAGTAGGTTTTTTTTTCCCTTTGCTCTTTTACAAACAAGTTTTTAAAGCACTGACACTGTAGCCATGAAATTATATTTATTTGATTAAGAGGGTAAAGAGAAATATTCCAAACAGGTGTACCAGCCTGTAGGTATTGCTTTGGCTTTGGCACATCTATTGTCTGTAATATCAGTGATATTTGTAATATCAGAATATAATGAGTAAAATAATACCTTTCTAGAAACAGTGTCTACAACACTTATTTTAAATTTAGTTTCTTAAATGCCTAAGTACAGAAAATGAAAACTGCACACTGGAGCCACATGGATAAGTTTGAAAATATTTTCTTATAATCTTTTTAAGTACTGGCATTCTTTTAACACCTTTTTCAAACATTTCCTTCATTTTCTGAAAACTTTTTTCTTTTTTTTCCCATGAGTGTCTTAATATAGATGTATTATTCAACAGCTAAGCAGAAAATAGAGAGTTAGTATTTATGGGTTCTTTTCTTTTCCACAAACGTGCTCCATGACCTGGAACAATTTATTTCGTCTCACTGTACTGTGCTTCATCTTGCCTGACTCTCTGTTGAGAGAGTTAATGTTTCCCTTAGCCAGGGTTTTCCTTTCATGATAGTGCCTCCCAATGCCCCCATTATAGTTTTGGCCTCACCAGCCAGCCCTTGACACTCTTCTGAGCTGTATTTGGTAGCTGCACAGTTGCTTAATTTCAGTCAGCATCTACTGAATAGCAGTAACCTTCCATTGTTTATTAATGGTATCTGTGGTCTTCTAGACCTACAGCAATTTATCTTGGTTTACTTGTGGCAGTTTTGAAAAATTAATAGAACTGCTTCACTCTGAACCTTGTCTGAGACCTCAAAGCTGGGCACTGGCTAGCTGGAGCTGTCCAAGTGTCACTTCATGTAATGCCAGTGACATGTTAGGTCACAAAGGTAGGTGTTGTTCCTGCTGGGCAGCACCCAGCGTGGCTCAGGGTGGCTGAGCTCCCTGAAGGCTCTGATTTGCCATGTTGGCTTTGGGGAGCTGCTTCTGTGGGGCTGCAGCACACAGACAGCAGTAGGTAGGAGTACTGAGCAGGGACTACCAGTCTCTTTTACACTAACTGGCATCTGTCTCACAGAAGCAGAATGCAAGATGGACTGCAGATGGCCTCTGAAGCCTTGTCTCAAGTTTCTTCCTTGTTTTCCCTTGATCCAAATTGGGATTGATGAATTAGAGGATAAAAACAATTCATTTGGATTCTTCTTGCTTTTCAATTTCTTTTAATTTGTGTCTCTTTTGATGCCTGACCAGAGACAATTGAGAACAGTACAACTAGTCTTTTCTTTACATGTCTCTTTCCTATTTTTATAAACTTAATTTTTGCAATTCAGCCATTACTCTGTTGCTGAAGGGCCACCCTGGTTCCAAATCAGAATCAGGGCTCAAGATTACCTTTACCGTCCTCATATTTCCTCTTTTTAAAGTCCCTACATCAGGATGGGTGGCTGAGGGAGAAAGAATATCACTGTTGGTAAAATGTTTCTTGCCATCATCTGTTCCTCTCCTGTTTAGGGCTAGGAAATTAAATCATCTTAAGAGTTTAGGATAAATGGTAATTTCTTCTATAGAAGTACTGTATATTAAGAAGTTTAATATTTTACAGCCTGCTTGGGGTAGGGGAGTGAGAGATCCATGTCCAGCCTCAAGGAGAAAGACCTGGCCTTTTCTTTATTAGCTGTGAGAAGTAAAATATCCACTGCTGAATGAGGGTTATGGAAAATGAACAAATTCTTAGAAAATGGCATCTCTTTCTCTCTCACACTTCAACATTTCTCAGTCTTTGAAAAGATCCCAGTCTTATAAATGATAGAATCATTCAGGTTGGCAAAGAACTCCAGGATCATCAAGTCCAACCTTTGACCTAGCACCACCTTGGCAACTAAACCATAGCACTAAGTGCCACATCCAGTCATTTCTTAAACACTTCAAGGGATGGTGACTCCACTGCCTCTCTGGGCAGNATGTTTCTTGCCATCATCTGTTCCTCTCCTGTTTAGGGCTAGGAAATTAAATCATCTTAAGAGTTTAGGATAAATGGTAATTTCTTCTATAGAAGTACTGTATATTAAGAAGTTTAATATTTTACAGCCTGCTTGGGGTAGGGGAGTGAGAGATCCATGTCCAGCCTCAAGGAGAAAGACCTGGCCTTTTCTTTATTAGCTGTGAGAAGTAAAATATCCACTGCTGAATGAGGGTTATGGAAAATGAACAAATTCTTAGAAAATGGCATCTCTTTCTCTCTCACACTTCAACATTTCTCAGTCTTTGAAAAGATCCCAGTCTTATAAATGATAGAATCATTCAGGTTGGCAAAGAACTCCAGGATCATCAAGTCCAACCTTTGACCTAGCACCACCTTGGCAACTAAACCATAGCACTAAGTGCCACATCCAGTCATTTCTTAAACACTTCAAGGGATGGTGACTCCACTGCCTCTCTGGGCAGCCCATTCCAGTGCCTGACCACCCATTCAATGAAAAAATTCCTCCTGATATCCAAGCTGAACTTCCTCTGGCAGAGTTTGAGGCTATCTCCTCTNGAGTTTGAGGCTATTTCCTCTTGTGCTGTCACTGGGAGCCTGGTAGAAGAGGCCACTCCTCACCTGGCTCCAATCTCCTTTCAGGGAGTTGTAGACATGGGTAAGGTCGTCCCTGAACAGGCTAAACAAACCCAGCTCCCTCAGCTGCTGTTCGTAAGATTTACTCTCCAGGCCCTTCACCAGCTTCACTGCCCTTCTCTGGACACTCTCCAGCACCTCAATGTCCTTTTTATAGTGAGGGGCCCAAAACTGGACACAGCACTTGAGATGTGGCCTCACCAATGCCCAGTGCTGGGGGCAGCAGCTGCCCTGCTCCTGCTGGCCACACTGTTGCTGACACAGGCCAGGATGCCATTGGCCTGCTTGGCCACCTGGGCACGTTCAGCTGCTGTCNCAAATTGCCTTAAAATACTTATACAGTCAAATTGTAGGTGCTTTATACTGAAGTCCTCTTTCCCCAGTAGTTTCTTGGGAAGGCATTGGGTTAGATGTGAAGTAATGGAGGTCCTTCATAATTCACCTTCATAAATAATTTCTGCAGAAGACAGTATCCAAATGAACTAAGATATGTGGTGTCCCACTGAAAGATAAAGTGAGAACTGGGGACCTGGTGGGCTTCTCTTTCATGCCAATCCCTCCACACATGCTTTGGGCACAATGAGCGGCACAGCAGGGGATCTAGGCTTAGGTATAAAATAAACAATACTCAGAATTGCACCATGGCACTCTCTCCAGCCTTTTTTCCCCACTGTTTGCAGAGGCAACAATTGTATCCATTACCAAGGTCAGTGGTTTGGAGAAACCTGGAAAATAGCAGCTACCAGAAACCCACTAGAATAATATCTCCAGCAGGTGATAGATTAGTTGGAACAAATTGGAACCATTGCGCTTCAGCAATCCTGGTTTCTTTCAAGCTGTTTTAAAAATGTCGTCATTTTAATACACAATATCAGCCCTGCGGAACAGTCCACAGCAGGTTAATTTGAATCATATGATGTATCACTGCCCTCAGCTGACATGAGCTCCGTTCCATGTGTGAAGCCATAATAAATCCATTCCCAACCGAGGCAAATTCCCTGTGAGAAGGTGAACTAATCCAGGCCTCACACTGGCATGTTAGCCCTCCGTAATTGAAAGCAGGGCCACCTGTTCCCAGCACAGTTAGCCTATAGAGAGAAAATTAGCATTAGATCAGATACTTAATATATTGAAAAATCATTCATACTACTTGCAAGTTCAGCTGTGGGCTGCTTAGCATGACATCATATATAAACCTCGGAATGTGCCCACTTGATCCCAGTTTAACAGTTTTGTTAACCATGGTGTTTGTTAACTTTGAAAGGAGAATTTTTTGGTTTAATGAGAGCTGACACGTGAGAAGGGGAACTAGCCAGGGTGCAGACTTTTCTAATTAACTCTGGGTCATTTGCAAAACTTTTGAGCTTTCTAGTAGGTTTTTTTTTCCCTTTGCTCTTTTACAAACAAGTTTTTAAAGCACTGACACTGTAGCCATGAAATTATATTTATTTGATTAAGAGGGTAAAGAGAAATATTCCAAACAGGTGTACCAGCCTGTAGGTATTGCTTTGGCTTTGGCACATCTATTGTCTGTAATATCAGTGATATTTGTAATATCAGAATATAATGAGTAAAATAATACCTTTCTAGAAACAGTGTCTACAACACTTATTTTAAATTTAGTTTCTTAAATGCCTAAGTACAGAAAATGAAAACTGCACACTGGAGCCACATGGATAAGTTTGAAAATATTTTCTTATAATCTTTTTAAGTACTGGCATTCTTTTAACACCTTTTTCAAACATTTCCTTCATTTTCTGAAAACTTTTTTCTTTTTTTTCCCATGAGTGTCTTAATATAGATGTATTATTCAACAGCTAAGCAGAAAATAGAGAGTTAGTATTTATGGGTTCTTTTCTTTTCCACAAACGTGCTCCATGACCTGGAACAATTTATTTCGTCTCACTGTACTGTGCTTCATCTTGCCTGACTCTCTGTTGAGAGAGTTAATGTTTCCCTTAGCCAGGGTTTTCCTTTCATGATAGTGCCTCCCAATGCCCCCATTATAGTTTTGGCCTCACCAGCCAGCCCTTGACATTCTTCTGAGCTGTATTTGGTAGCTGCACAGTTGCTTAATTTCAGTCAGCATCTACTGAATAGCAGTAACCTTCCATTGTTTATTAATGGTATCTGTGGTCTTCTAGACCTACAGCAATTTATCTTGGTTTACTTGTGGCAGTTTTGAAAAATTAATAGAACTGCTTCACTCTGAACCTTGTCTGAGACCTCAAAGCTGGGCACTGGCTAGCTGGAGCTGTCCAAGTGTCACTTCATGTAATGCCAGTGACATGTTAGGTCACAAAGGTAGGTGTTGTTCCTGCTGGGCAGCACCCAGCGTGGCTCAGGGTGGCTGAGCTCCCTGAAGGCTCTGATTTGCCATGTTGGCTTTGGGGAGCTGCTTCTGTGGGGCTGCAGCACACAGACAGCAGTAGGTAGGAGTACTGAGCAGGGACTACCAGTCTCTTTTACACTAACTGGCATCTGTCTCACAGAAGCAGAATGCAAGATGGACTGCAGATGGCCTCTGAAGCCTTGTCTCAAGTTTCTTCCTTGTTTTCCCTTGATCCAAATTGGGATTGATGAATTAGAGGATAAAAACAATTCATTTGGATTCTTCTTGCTTTTCAATTTCTTTTAATTTGTGTCTCTTTTGATGCCTGACCAGAGACAATTGAGAACAGTACAACTAGTCTTTTCTTTACATGTCTCTTTCCTATTTTTATAAACTTAATTTTTGCAATTCAGCCATTACTCTGTTGCTGAAGGGCCACCCTGGTTCCAAATCAGAATCAGGGCTCAAGATTACCTTTACCGTCCTCATATTTCCTCTTTTTAAAGTCCCTACATCAGGATGGGTGGCTGAGGGAGAAAGAATATCACTGTTGGTAAAATGTTTCTTGCCATCATCTGTTCCTCTCCTGTTTAGGGCTAGGAAATTAAATCATCTTAAGAGTTTAGGATAAATGGTAATTTCTTCTATAGAAGTACTGTATATTAAGAAGTTTAATATTTTACAGCCTGCTTGGGGTAGGGGAGTGAGAGATCCATGTCCAGCCTCAAGGAGAAAGACCTGGCCTTTTCTTTATTAGCTGTGAGAAGTAAAATATCCACTGCTGAATGAGGGTTATGGAAAATGAACAAATTCTTAGAAAATGGCATCTCTTTCTCTCTCACACTTCAACATTTCTCAGTCTTTGAAAAGATCCCAGTCTTATAAATGAAAGAATCATTCAGGTGGGCAAAGACANTAAATGATAGAATCATTCAGGTTGGCAAAGAACTCCAGGATCATCAAGTCCAACCTTTGACCTAGCACCACCTTGGCAACTAAACCATAGCACTAAGTGCCACATCCAGTCATTTCTTAAACACTTCAAGGGATGGTGACTCCACTGCCTCTCTGGGCAGCCCATTCCAGTGCCTGACCACCCATTCAATGAAAAAATTCCTCCTGATATCCAAGCTGAACTTCCTCTGGCAGAGTTTGAGGCTATTTCCTCTTGTGCTGTCACTGGGAGCCTGGTAGAAGAGGCCACTCCTCACCTGGCTCCAATCTCCTTTCAGGGAGTTGTAGACATGGGTAAGGTCGTCCCTGAACAGGCTAAACAAACCCAGCTCCCTCAGCTGCTGTTCGTAAGATTTACTCTCCAGACCCTTCACCAGCTTCACTGCCCTTCTCTGGACACTCTCCAGCACCTCAATGTCCTTTTTATAGTGAGGGGCCCAAAACTGGACACAGCACTTGAGATGTGGCCTCACCAATGCCCAGTGCTGGGGGCAGCAGCTGCCCTGCTCCTGCTGGCCACACTGTTGCTGACACAGGCCAGGATGCCATTGGCCTGCTTGGCCACCTGGGCACGTTCAGCTGCTGTCAACCAGCACCCATGGGTCCTTTTCCATGAAGCAGCTTTCCAAACACCCTTTCCTCAGCCTGTAGTGTTGTATGGGATTGTTGTGACACAAGTGCAGGACTCACATTTCACCTTATTAAACCTCACAGATCTCGGCCCATTGATCCAGCCTGTCCATATTCAGCTTATGATTAATTTTCATGGCATTTCCTTTCTGGTATTTAAGATGAAGAGAATACTATGGTAGCTTTTAAGTCACAGAAGTAGTAACATTGTGTACATTAATTTATGGCATATATTAGAATAAGCCTGCTGAAGCTTCCAGCTTCAGTAAGAGCTGGAATTTATCTGGACCAACATGCTAGGAGCTTTTGTTATTTTTGTGTTGCTTATTCATCCTTAGCCCTCTGACTAAAAAATCCTTTTGAGTAATATCATTATCCCAAGTTCACAGATGAAAATTTTATCTTCCCAATACAAATTTGAATGTTATGGAGAACAAGGGTAAAATACTCATAATCCTGAAATTTTTTATCTGAAGCTCTAAGTAATAAAATTACAAAGAAAGAAATTGTTTCAGACAGAAATTTCAGAATGCTGCTCATAGGTTTTCTTTTATAGTTGTTATGATTTAGTTCAAACAGACCATATTGAATCCATTGGGTTTTTTGTAATAGATTTCAAAATACATAATAAATGTAAGTAATATGATGACTAATGGGTCAAGTGAAGTTGGAACTTTTAAAATGAGAAAATAGCTGGAAACGGTTTTCAGGAAACTATTCCAGTTGATTTTTGGTCCCCCACAAGGTGTACATTAACATAAAACTCCGTAGAATCGCCTCTGGGACCTGAATTCCCTCTCTGATTTCATTATTCCACAGTGTTTCTTTTTCCTCCACTGTTAAGTCATCTCCTGGTGTGGTGGGAGCATATAATAAGTGTAATTTATTTATATTTATCTAATCTCCTTTTAACTCACTAGTTATTTCATCATTCTGTTTCCTAGTAGCTGTTCAGAAAGTTGTAAAGGCTAATTAGAAACTAATAATTGAAATACATGGATTTACTGGGTACTCTAAAGAGAAGTAGTGAAGAAATTGAGGAAGCGAAAGAGCAATTCAAATTCTACAGTCAAATGTGATACTGTAATAAAAAAATTTGCTTTGATACCATCTAGTTCAGTTAGATTTAAACATAACAGAAGTAACTCACTTGATGCAATCTATTTGCAAGCACAGTAATTTTTTCACCTCTTTTTTGCTGGAAATAGATAACACCTGGCAAAATAAGTTATTGCTAATAGGTCTTAAATCTAAAGAATCCATTGGGTTAGAATTTGGGTAGCCAGTAACTAATAGGCAAAGGAGAGGCTGATGTAATTGAGGAGTTAAAGGTGGCTTTGAGCTACCTTTTGTTCTGTCTTGATTCTGATGTAATTTTGGGCAATTCAAAGAGTTAGTTGAGTTACAGGAAGACTGTTTTCCTACAGGTACAGAATCTGCACAGTGTTTTGTGCTGCTCTTCACAAGGTGTTTAAAATAATCTAAAAAAACTGTTACATTTGGATTTTGCACCCCAAAAATTTTACTCTAGTTGAATCTGGGTAACTGTTAAATTTTAAATCTCTTTTTAGCCCATTTTGACTGTCTGGTGAAACTGCTGAACATCTATCTTAATCAACTCCTATAAATAGCTCTTCATATTTCATCAGCTTTCATTGTTCTGTCCATCACTTAAATATATTTTCCTTAGAAGGAATGTTGAAGTTTCTTTTACATTGCTAAGGATAAAGCCTAAAAGAGGTCAAAGACTAAAGATTGCTCAATTGTGGTTTTTCTTTTTTTTTCTTTTTGAATGTTTTACTTAAAATGCCAAAGAATCTCTTTACATAATCTTTAACCAGTTGTAAAAATAACCTATATCATTATGAGATAGTTAAAATATTTGCAGTGAAGGTTCCAAAGTTACATTTTCTGCAATTATGCTTCTGGCTGCCACCACGTTCTGTCAGAGCTGATTTACTGGATAATAATAACTTCATACAAAACTTTGTCAGGTTATCAGTAGTGACAAGATTTTTCTGTGTGACGTGCACAGTTTCCAAACAGAAAAGAGAGAAGTCATTTGCATTTGTCTGGTGTCCTGGTGGCCCTTTTTTTATTGCCTTCTTGGATGAATGGCCAAGAGCAGCAATAAAGCACAGGCCTGGGCACCAAGTGTGTTCCACCACTGAGCTGCACCAGTGCCCTGTGTCTTCTCTACTCTGGCCCAAGGAAGCCCCAAAAAGAGCTTCTGCCTTTGTGTTCATCTCCTTTTCAATCTTTCACACTCAGTTTGGATGTGTTAAGCCCTTGATGTCTGTTGAGTCAACTTAGGTCTAAGAAGTGTTGAGGTGTCAGGGAGATTTCTTCTTTTTTTCCCTCTTCTGGGCTATATTACCATAGGAAAGTGCTGGCAATTAGATGTGTATTAGATAAAGAAATTAGATGTGAAAGTTGCCACACCAAGGAATAAGAGTCCTCCTTTACTGATTTAGAAACTTAATTATTTAGCAAAAGCAATAAATAACATCTATTTATTTTGCTCATTTATTACTGCATCACTAAGGGAGAAATTTAAATTGAAAAGGCAGTTGTTTGGTTGGGTTTTTAACATTTCATTTTAAAAACACTCCTCTTCATCTGAGTATTGTGAATAAATTAATGTCATAATGTCACATGGGTCTCAACTTTCTTCCTAACTCCTTTCTCTGTTCAAAGGAAGGAGAGGCCCAATGATGTCTGCATAAAAGGCCAGGAAATCTTGGGATATTCCAAGTGCCAAGAGGGTGGGGAGTTTTTCCAAAGTGTTATGACATTTTTCTTCCCATGGTTTTAATTAAAATGTCAGTACATAAGGATTTTGAAAAATCTTCCAAGTTGATCTTGTGTGGTTTTGGATGCCTGAAAATCTCACAGAATCACTGAGGTTGGAGGAGACCTCTGAGATCATTGAGTCCAACCTTTGATCAGCAGCATGTCAACTACACCCTGGCACTAAGTGCCATGTCCAGTTGCTTTTTGAACACCTCTACCACCTTCCTGGGCAGCCCGTTCCAGTGTTTAACAACCCTTTCCAATCCTATTTTCTTCTAATGCCCAGCTTCCTAGCTTTGATGCTTACCTTTCTGCTAGGTTCACGTATTAGCCAGTATTTTGCCAGTTCCTAGTTCAGTGTGGAAGGCTTTCAGTGCAAGAGAAAGCATTTTCAGAAAATCATTGATTAAAATTAAAATTTTTAACTTTGCAGTCTTAAATTTCAGTTAGCTGTAGCTGGTGGAATATTACAGACATTTTTCTAGCATTGTTTTGGCTTTTTTTTTTTAAATTCAGCTATGACAGATCTTACACAGCCATTAATAAATTTCTCTTATCTTTGTAGAAAATGTGCCAGGTAGTTTTGGGGAGAGGGGATCAGAAAAGTGTTTTGTCATGTGCCTGTGAGTCTTTAAAGTCAGTATAAACCTGTGCTTAAAAGCAGCTCTGAAACTCTGCCCCTACACCCTTTACCATTGGTGTAAAAATTTACCTAAAGAATGGGAGAATTGAGCTCATTAATTTGCATCAATGTTAGGAGTAAGATGGACAACTTGAAACTAGTTTTGATGAAATATTCATTAATCTGTGTAAAACCTTAAACAGATACTCTTTCCTGTATGTATTTGTAATGAAACTTGAAACTAAGTAGTGCTGTTTGAACATTTAATCTAGTTTAGATATATGCACAGAATTTTAATCACTTTTGGTTCATGGGGTTGGGGCAGTGGCAGTCAAACAGCAAAGGGAAAAGCATTTTTCCCTCCATCCAGAATAGCTGTCTCATTACTGGTCAAAAACTAAATTTGAACTGAAAAAATGAAAAATCCAAAAAACTGAGTTAAAAGCTGGATTTCTGTAAGGAATTGTTATGTACTGATACTGCAGCACAGAAATAAATTTCAGCCTTCATAAAATCCTGCTTTCTATCTGTGAAATAATTTTGGCAATTCTACATCTCAGCTACTAAGATATCACTATTAACAATAGTTCATATTAATTGTGATTCCTGAAAATTCTGTGAGTCTTTTAGTAGTGTGAGAAATACCAAAATCCTTTTTGGTAAGGAGATGAAAAACATTTTAAAAATAATAATAATTTTTTAAAAAAATTTAAAACCAATACATTATTCCAATCTCCCTGGAAAATGTAAAAATCTAAACATACCTCAGTGTTTGTATTTGCTTTTTATTTCACATTTCATCTTGAAAATGCATTGAGGACGGCTGTGTATGAGCTGTGTAGGAAACAACAGAATACACATGTTATTCACTCATTTAAATGTGTTGAAAATGTTCGCTGTTGGCTTTGGAGTTCAGTCAAATAGTTCTTCTGGATATAAAACTCAAGAGAATGTGGAGTATATTTTTATTCTGACACAAAAGAACTAATGTATCTACCCTCCTACACACTCAAATAAAATGTGTGTCTTTCAGATAGCTGTGGTGATCCCTGGGAAGAAATGAGATAAAATCCACATTGTGCCATGTTTCTTTCTTTAAAACTGTATGTGGTGAAGGTTGCTTATAGTATTTTTCATTATATTTCAATTCAGATTTATTGCTAAAAATATTGTTTTGTTAAGTTTTAACATTGATTCAGTCCTTTTAATGAAACATGGTGGAAATATGTTGGAAAAGCTATTTCCACTCAATGCCTAATTTTTGCACTATAGCTTATCATATTTCTTTCTTCAATTCTCCCTTANCTAAGTGCCATGTCCAGTTGCTTTTTGAACACCTCTATCACCTTCCTGGGCAGCCCGTTCCAGTGTTTAACAACCCTTTCCAATCCTATTTTCTTCTAATGCCCAGCTTCCTAGCTTTGATGCTTACCTTTCTGCTAGGTTCACGTATTAGCCAGTATTTTGCCAGTTCCTAGTTCAGTGTGGAAGGCTTTCAGTGCAAGAGAAAGCATTTTCAGAAAATCATTGATTAAAATTAAAATTTTTAACTTTGCAGTCTTAAATTTCAGTTAGCTGTAGCTGGTGGAATATTACAGACATTTTTCTAGCATTGTTTTGGCTTTTTTTTTTTTAAATTCAGCTATGACAGATCTTACACAGCCATTAATAAATTTCTCTTATCTTTGTAGAAAATGTGCCAGGTAGTTTTGGGGAGAGGGGATCAGGAAAGTGTTTTGTCATGTGCCTGTGAGTCTTTAAAGTCAGTATAAACCTGTGCTTAAAAGCAGCTCTGAAACTCTGCCCCTACACCCTTTACCATTGGTGTAAAAATTTACCTAAAGAATGGGAGAATTGAGCTCATTAATTTGCATCAATGTTAGGAGTAAGATGGACAACTTGAAACTAGTTTTGATGAAATATTCATTAATCTGTGTAAAACCTTAAACAGATACTCTTTCCTGTATGTATTTGTAATGAAACTTGAAACTAAGTAGTGCTGTTTGAACATTTAATCTAGTTTAGATATATGCACAGAATTTTAATCACTTTTGGTTCATGGGGTTGGGGCAGTGGCAGTCAAACAGCAAAGGGAAAAGCATTTTTCCCTCCATCCAGAATAGCTGTCTCATTACTGGTCAAAAACTAAATTTGAACTGAAAAAATGAAAAATCCAAAAAACTGAGTTAAAAGCTGGATTTCTGTAAGGAATTGTTATGTACTGATACTGCAGCACAGAAATAAATTTCAGCCTTCATAAAATCCTGCTTTCTATCTGTGAAATAATTTTGGCAATTCTACATCTCAGCTACTAAGATATCACTATTAACAATAGTTCATATTAATTGTGATTCCTGAAAATTCTGTGAGTCTTTTAGTAGTGTGAGAAATACCAAAATCCTTTTTGGTAAGGAGATGAAAAACATTTTAAAAATAATAATAATTTTTTAAAAAAATTTAAAACCAATACATTATTCCAATCTCCCTGGAAAATGTAAAAATCTAAACATACCTCAGTGTTTGTATTTGCTTTTTATTTCACATTTCATCTTGAAAATGCATTGAGGACGGCTGTGTATGAGCTGTGTAGGAAACAACAGAATACACATGTTATTCACTCATTTAAATGTGTTGAAAATGTTCGCTGTTGGCTTTGGAGTTCAGTCAAATAGTTCTTCTGGATATAAAACTCAAGAGAATGTGGAGTATATTTTTATTCTGACACAAAAGAACTAATGTATCTACCCTCCTACACACTCAAATAAAATGTGTGTCTTTCAGATAGCTGTGGTGATCCCTGGGAAGAAATGAGATAAAATCCACATTGTGCCATGTTTCTTTCTTTAAAACTGTATGTGGTGAAGGTTGCTTATAGTATTTTTCATTATATTTCAATTCAGATTTATTGCTAAAAATATTGTTTTGTTAAGTTTTAACATTGATTCAGTCCTTTTAATGAAACATGGTGGAAATATGTTGGAAAAGCTATTTCCACTCAATGCCTAATTTTTGCACTATAGCTTATCATATTTCTTTCTTCAATTCTCCCTTACAGCTGACATAAATGTGGACATATCAAAACCTTTGAAAGCAAATCTCAGTTTTGCCAGACTTGACCAAATAAACCAGTTCTTGAAGAAAATCATAACCACAAATGAAGATGTGCCCAGGAAGGAGGCTACTTCATCAGCTGGCATTATCCCAGATGAGGATGTCACTCTGATATCCAGACAGCCCAGTACAAAGGACTTTCTACCTGCAGTGCACACCAGCACTGCCCAAAAGGCTTCAAGGCAAGAAAACTTGTGGCAAGCCCTTTCCTGCTTCCAGAAAATTTCCCTGCACACCGTTCAAATGGTTGTTTTGATGGAAACCATCCCACATCCCAGTAAACCTTGTTTGTTAGTCTCTTTCTCAAACCTCAGTGGGAGCCTGAATATTAAAAGTGGACATAAAACTGCAGGTAAGAGGGGTTTTTTTTAAAGTTGGAAGTGCTACTAGTTTGTGTAAGTGGTGGTCTAGTGACTATTTCAAAGTGTAGGGCATTGCAGGGAATCACCCCAACAACATCATAAATCCACAACAGAAAACAGCAAATCCCTGATAGACTCTATTACCTGAGTTTTCCTTTCAGTGAGGCAGCACCCAAGAATGATTAATTTTGTAGGTAGTATCCCCTAGCTTGTAATTACTAATTTATTGATGGAATTCTGGCTGAAATAGTGGTTATGAGAACCACTCCTCTGGTATTCCGATAATTTAGCACATAATTCAAAGGGCAAAATTTTGACAGTTTTCACTCTATAACTAGATTTTCTTGTTAGGACCTTTGTTTCTGTCTTTAAAAAACGTAAAAATAATTGTTCAGAGCCCTGACAGGTGCTACTATGTAAATATTGGGTCATGCTGTTATTCTCCTCCAGATTTATGAATTTTTCAATTTTTACATGTTTCCTCTGCACACCTGAGAGTCACACAGGGAAAACAGGCGCTCTGGCCTCATTACTGCAGCACTGCAAGGAAACTTTACACCTCGGGTACAATTAACCAGATACCAGAGACTCATTTAAAAGGAAGATATTTTGAGTGTCATTGTAAATAGTTTATAAGCATTTCAATAAAATTAATAAGATGGTATATTTCCATGGTGTGGAGATGAGCCAGATGTAGGTCGTTGGCAGAGTAGCTTGTGAGGTAAAATGGTCTGTAGCTGAGAGGAACATGTTGTTGGCCAAGTGAGGTGGTGATTTATTTCTTTTTCATCAGAAATATTTTTCCTCAGGCCAGCAAGTTTCAATTCTTCTTTATTGTTTCCAAAGTTAAAAATGAAGAATTTAAGGTTCATAGGACATGAAAACCTGTGAAAGTGCCGGGGCCTGAAACTTTTGATTTATCCATAAATAAAGAGCAGTGCAGGCAGGAACAGTGCCTGTGTTCCCACGCTTTTCCATTCGGACCACAGCTCTAGCATAGAAGGCACTGCAACTGAGTAAAAGCCTTTATAATGTGCTTTAAATAGTTTTAGTTCTGTTTCTGTGTAATAATCCTCTTTCCTTCCATCGGTTCCCCTCTATCATTTGTGCATTATCTGTCCCATGGTACATTATGGTGTCCACATCATGCTTCGACACATCAAAGCCGCGCCGCTCCGTCACTGTTCTGTAAAGCAATTTGGCAAACTCACACTGTGTTTCACTTACCCTGGAGGTTTTCATCCTCCCAGGAGGAGGACGTACCTTGCCTTGCATGTTAAGCCTCAAAAACATTTTCAGCTATGAAGTTCTGTTTCTTAATTCTTCTGGCAGTCGGAGGGAATCAATCTTTATTTTACGCGTTATAAGCCATACATGAATCTTCAGTATGGTCACAGTCTGGCAGGCGTTGTGAAGTACAGCAATCCTGATGTCAAATCTAATGAAAATGGACATTAGTTATTCTATATAAAGAACCTTCGTAACCAGACAATTAATAGACAGCAACAGACGCTTTTTGCCTTTTTTTTCCAGTTAAAAACACTTTATCTCTGCTTTATAAAAAGAATAATACATCTGCATGAGGTTCTACGTGCTGTTGTTATGGTGCAATAAATTAAGTTTTAGTTAGAGCAAAAGACACACTTCCACAAAACTGACTGAAATTGTCAAAAAATCTTTTAAGAAATTGCTTGGATTTTTTTTACAATTATTAATCTGAATTTAAAGTGCTGATAGAAATCAAAGTGGAAATTAGAGCTTCAGGAGAGAAGATAAAATACTCAGTGTGGGGGAAATGGTATTATATAATCTTGTGTTAAAAATCTTTTAGAAGAATACCAGAGTTGCAAACTAGATTTGCTTTATTATTACAAAGACATTACACAAGCTAACTCAATTTGAAAAAGTTTTGTAGCCGTGTCTTGAGAGGAAGGACCATTTAAATATCTCAGTTCTTCACTACTGTTCTTTTTATAAAAGGTTTTACAGATACACCTTTTGAGCTGAACAGGGTTAATGTCAGAGGTTTTTTTTAGTAGAATGAAACTAATACGTGAGTACTTCACTGTGTCTTTGATTTTACAGTCAAATAACTGTTGTGGCCATCTGCAGCAGCTGCATTTTACGAATTATTTGCTGAACCAAGCTAAGCGCAATGACAAAAGTAGTCATCTCAGATGTACTGTTAAAACAGAGGAAGAAAAAGGAGCAGTGCTTGCCTTTTGTACAGTATGGCCATCTGCTGTACAGATGTTATTATATAGAATTACTTCAGATACAATAATTGTAGAAAATTTTCATTAAAACCTCAACAATTTGCACTTGTTTACTTGAATCTGCATAACTCCCCAGTGAGACAACACAATACGCTTGGGGTTTCTTTGGTTCTCACTAGCTTACTCTTTGATCCTTTTTGATGTGCTGACTTTAATAAACATAGTTAAAAACACTGTTCAAAAACATCATGGAAAAAACTACAAAGGAACAATTACAGCAGTAGAAACTACTCTAATCCCTTACTTACGCAAGCTATTTTTAGTGAAATATGGTTTTTTTACACGTCTTATGTGGCAGTGTTTTATAAACAGTGTAAACGACCCCTTTCCAGATGAGTTTTAATGCAGGAGATGAAGTTGTTTTGTAAGGCATCCTATTTGCTAGGAATTATTGTGCAAAAAACCCTCGCAAGAATATATATTGTCGGCATTTTTCCTCCCTTATAAGGGAAAAATAAAAGTGCATGACCTTGTATATTGCTTTCATTTATTTTCAGCTCAAATTAAGAAAAAAGCTTACTATCCAACTTTTTTTTTTTAATTACCAGTTTTCCCTCTAGACTTTACTGGTTTAATCATGGAAACTAAAGGCATTCTGGTTTCATTTTTCTTCTTAATTTCTTACGAAACTAAAAAGTTTTAGCTTCTGAAAAACAGAGGGGCTAATTAGTTGAATGATTTCACTTCTAACAAAATAAATTGTAAGTGCTGAACACTCACACTGCAGTTGGATCAAACTAAAACACCTCTATTTCTATATATCCTGCTGCGCTGTTGTACAACCCCAAACCTTTAGTGTGTCAAGGGACTTCATTTTTTGGACATTTTTCAGGTTTTAGTACAACAGTTACTTATAACAACATGGTTACTATTTCTGTTAGAATACTTATGTTCTCCTCTGTACTCATGGTTCAATACTGAGTATTTTGGTTTTAGTAAAGTAATACTCTTGTAGACAGTGTTGCAGTGTACTGGCACAAAAAGAAAAAATAATAAAACAAAACACAATCTCTTTTCAAAAAAAAAAAAGTTAATTTTACTTTAAAAGAGTTTACCATTACAGTTTTCCTGATGCCCTTAGTAGTAGGACTTTGCAATAAAGCAATTACCTCTACTCATTTTATATTTTGTGGCTTGGAGTTACAAGTTAAAACTCATACCCATTTTATACAAGTAAATACCAAACACTTAGCTTGGCAGCTTATTTATACTGTTGATGAAAACCCCAACTCCAAGAACAGTTATTAGACCTGGTTCAGTGATTTTTGTCCTCTGAAGTATATGGCATCTTCTCCAAAGTGCCCTCGAGCTCGAGTCCCATGTACCCAGTCAGGTCTGAGATCGCTTGGTAGCGTGCTTGAGGTGTGTGACTCACTCCTTAACTGTCACAGGGCATTAGAATTGAAATAAGTTTTAGCAGGAAATACTAGAAAATAGAATGCAATGCTAAACATATGGCTTTCAGTTAGTTTAGGTTTGTTGTTGAAATTAGCACTACCTACCTGCCAAAAGAGCAGATAAATTAAGAGAAGTTGAGGACTGTTCTTTCCCCAAAGTGAAAGACAGCAAGAAGCCTGTAGCCTCTCAGTGGAGCCTTATTTTACTCCAGCTGCACACGGGAGGGAAGTCTTGCTGTTCAGAGTCTGAACTGAGAGACTTACGGACATAAAATATTCCAAAGATCATACACAGAATTCCCCAGCCCTTTGTCCCATATGTAGAGATGATTACTTTAGCATATAAATAAGGGGGGAAAAATAAACACTAGTTGAGCCTATGATAATTGCAAGTATTTTTACTAAACCTGAAAATAATTACATACTTGAGATACTTTACAGAACTTTTAGAAATTAAATGCAGATATGAATTGGTATAGCACAAAGACCAAACTTCATTTTGGAGTTAACTAACTCCCTCGAGAAAACTCTGCTAAGGCGTTGTCGTAGCCTTTGGATGCTGCAGATATGCAAGTTAGCCCATGGGGAAATAAAACTTTAAATTAGATATGACTACCTAAAATAATATGCAGCAGTAACAAGCCATTTACAACACCCAGAAGGCGTTTGTTACTTTTAGAAAGAAATATAAACTCTTTCCAACACTTGAACAATAGGAAATTAATTCTCTGTCAGTAAAAGCCAGAGGACAAACTAAATATTTAAATGGCCACTGAGGACTGAGGTGGAAGTGCAGCTTGTAGACAGCTATACAAATCACTAACAAACCTTAATGAATATTGGGTGTGGGCATCAGGGTCCTGTCAGATTTGACACTGTGTCCCAAGTAGCTTAAACCCAACACTCAAGGAAAGGTGGGGACCTCATCAGGTCTCTAACATCTGGGATTTTATTTGTCATTTTGGCATATCCTGCAAGCGCAAAAGAAAGAGTAAAAGGGGATTATCCTGACAATGAAATGAGTTACTGAATCTTGTGATAATGAAAAGCAGAAGAATTCTAATTCCTTTCTATAGTCCCTGAGGTGGAGGTGCGTTTATAGTTCTGCAGGAGTATAATGTAGGAGGGAAGAACAGATGGCCTAAAATCCGTGAAACAAGACACCATCTAATCCCAGGACTGAGTACCACTATTAATCCTGGTCAGGTTCCCTACTGATACTTTGTAATAGTGTTCAGAATTGCTACTGATGAACTAGCACCTTAACTTGAGAGAACAGAGTCAAAAAGAGAATAAAAAGTTCCTTGTAGGTTGTGTACTGAAGAGTGTACACTAATTTTGTAGAACTACATTTGCAGATTGAGTAACTCAGATGTAAAATTATTTCAGATTAATTTTGATTCAGAAAAAATATGGTTAATCTCTTCATCTTTTGTTGTAAAATAAATTACATATTTTTTGAGACTGGAATTTCTTTTGATAGTGGGATTCCAGTGGTGTATGTGGCAATAGTAGGTAGTACAGTATTTACATGGAAGTCAATTTTATAGACTGTTTAAATTCATGAGAAAACAGATACAACAGTGAAAGCTGGATGTTTTCTTTATACATTTTATGCTTTCTGTGATGTTCTTCCAGTTCAATCTTCATTTTTCAGTGTGAGGTATAGAACACAGAGGTTAAACATTATTTCCAGTCTTAAGGGACCAATTAAGCTGTTTAAATTGTTGATACACTGGCATGTTTCTTCTTTTTCTATGTCAAGAATATTTCTATGGGATAGAATCACCAGCTTGCTGCCCAGACAAAAGGTGCAATTTCATAGGAAGTTCAGGCTATTGTAGCCACACATTTCCACACAATGCCTTGTGCTAGCTCAGTTACTCAAGTAGCTGATCATTGAGTTGAGTCAGGGCACTCATTTGTCTGAAAACTAACCCAACAATAAAGAAATGTTTGCAGCAAGATTGAGTCCTTCAGCTGGCTCACTGGACAGGTACACTTTAATGACCTTGCTGGCACAAATGAGAATACAGGGAAGGATACAAAGGAGGAAGGATTGAAGGGAGAAGACTGGAATAAGCCTGGACCTGGACTGTCCTTGATCCTCAGGAGCCACATCCCAAGAGTGCAGGGAAACCTGTTTGTGGTTTGTGGCCTGGGTGTATCTGTCAAGCCTTGGACTTCCACAAGCATATTTGACTGGGTTATAGAGGCTCAAATAGAGCTCAGCTGCTGCCAGGCACCATCTTCAGGATGGTTTATTTACAAAGACAAATTACCCTTTATTCATGGACAATTTAGTTTACTAAAGCAGTTGAAATCTACTGAATCAAGTGTAGAGCCAGAGGAGCAAGACATCAAAGCTGTAACTAAATCAACTTTATGGTGATTATATTGGGCTTCATTTTGAGTGTCATCCATTGTTTTGTAGTGCTTCATTTACTGTGCAACCATTCAATGTCTGATTTTTCAATTGTTCTAAGTATCTACAACTTCAAAGATCAGTGACATTTGTAGATACCAGCCATCTTCTGAAAATCAGCCAAGGTTTTCAACCAGCCACCTAAAATTAAGATGTGAAAATGCACAGATCTTTTTTCTAAATTGAAGAACATCCCCATGTCCATCTGTAGAGCTGGAGTAAGAATGTTTAGCTGGTTTTCTGAAACCTGCTGGTATCTAAAAATAAAATGTTTATGATAGAAGAACCAAATACTACTCTTATCAATATAGCACTCATTTTTGAAAGCTGGACTCCAAGATGCAAAATGAACACTATTTTTGTTGGTTTATATTATGTATTTTTCTCCACCTAACTGGAACAACATAAGGCAATATAGAGCTTTACAACTAAATTATACTCCCAAGACAGCCTTGACCAATAATTAAATTCACTTTGGATCTAAACTTTAGTATACCCTCTCTGGTCAGGCATCACAAAATCCAAAATTACCAAATCACCAAGTGAATTGAGATTTTTCAGTTATTTAGTATGCAGTAGTGTAATGAACATGATGTACCTGCCCAGTTATTCTTTAAGGGAGATGAGCTCATTTCAAATAGATAACCATCTTTGACTTCTCTTCTGATTCATCACTGACCTGAACTCCATTTGAACCTTGTTAGACACAAAACAAGCAGGATTCCTGGCCTGAGCTATAAAATATAATTAAGCCCTTTTGAAATGATGTGTAAAAGAACATAGCTTTACCCCCACTATAACTACTACCACCACCACAACCAATAAAGTTAAATCAAGCACTGCCTGTAATGGATTAAAATAATAAATGTTCCTGGATTTTAGTGTTTGAAGTACTTGAAGAAAACAGGCTCCCAGCAGCCAGTACTGCTGAATGCATGGGGACATTTATTAGTGATGAATTCAAGGGTTTGGCCTGTTTAAGATCATTACTTTCTGTTTACCGTGGGTTACACATCTCATGTTTTTACAGAGCCCATATGTGTCCCAATGTAATGCTGAAAAACTCTCTTTCACTAAAGAATAGCTAATTGGTAATGTGTAAGTATTGTTCTCATGGGGAGAATGAACCATCATAAGATTCAGCTCGATACTAATGAGAAATCCAGTGCGGTCAGTGGACTGTTAACTAAATCTCTCCTGGAAAATTGTTCTTAAAATTGTTCTTTACTATGCCTCACCGTTTGTTTGCTACTGCTGTTTCCAGACTGGACTAAATTGGCTGGCTTTTAAATTAACTGCAGTATTTCCCCTGTAATTATTTTCATAGCTTTGTTACCCTTTCTTCTCAGAAGATGGTTGGTCAAGATACTTGTCAACAGAGCATTGTAACTGTAGTGTAACTACTTAGTATGTCATGTACCTAGAGTCTTCCTAAAAGGAAAAAAATTGTGTAGATAGTTGTATCAATATATCAGATATAATTGCATATTTATATTTTCATAGCTGTCTTAATGTCATTGACAATGTGACAGTAGCTACTGAAGTTACAAATGTGAAGAGTGAATGTTCAGAAGCAAGTATCACAGATTATCACATTAATAGAAGGAACTAAGGAAAACCACTTCCTAATTAATCTTCAGCAGCCAGATTGTATCTCTACCACCCAGGCATGGAGGGAGGACCCATGGGAGAGCCTGGACTTCTTCCTTCAGAGGGTCCTTCCACGATCCCTTGGGTGGGAATACAGTGGACAGGCTGATGCTGGCAGTGAGACCCCCATCACTGACCTGCATCTGAACCAGCATGGCTGGATCTGTGCTCTGGGGGACACTCTTGCTTCTGAGCTGCCCCACAGTCAGAAAAGCAATTTTCTTCATAGTGCTATTGTTTGTAGCAAAGCTACTGGCTTTTCAAAAGAGAGCTTAGTGCCAGTTCAGTGCCATTTGCTACCTTTATTAAAATACATGTGTTTTCATTTTCTTAATTCTCTTGTCCCCTATTGAAGTTTGCCAAATAAATCGTGCTCTGTATTGCATTAGGTGACAGTGCAGTGAACCAAACAGCATTTGCAGCTAAGGAAGAGCAAATGCACAGGGAATAATAGAAGGAAGAAAGCTCCTTCTATATTTCTACTCATTTCGTTTGGAGTTGATTCAAATATCAGCACTGAAATGTTTTTGAAAACAGAAAGTCCATAGTTTATGTCAAAACATTTGTCTTTCCCTTCCCTTAACTAGGAAGAACAAACAGAGCTCTTACTTAATACCTGTATTGCTTAAACCCTACGTGATCGTTACTGTAAGGCAAAGATTATTTTTCTATATTTGCTGCATCTATTAAAATGGGTCAGCTCTTACTTTTTCTATTCACACAAACAGATTTGTGCACACACAGCAGTTTAACAAGGATGGAGACTCCTATTATTGACAAATGCTGATGCAACTCTAGTATAATTATGTATAAACCTTCATCTAACTATATGTATTAGGGTACTCAGATTCCATGGGATGTCTTTGTAAATCTTAGCATAAATCAAGTATGTGCTGACTGAAAAAAAGATGTTAGAATATCAAAGTAAATGTCTTTAGGTAAAATTTTTTCACTGTTCTGTTTTAATGATCTCCACCTTTAATTTTGGAGCAAGGTAATTTCTTGAACGTGACAAGCTAGCTATTTTTAAACCCTCCTGTGTTATTTCCAACCATATAAAAATATCTGGATATTCCTTTTGAGCATATGTCATCATAAAGGTAATCCTTCCAATAGCCCATAGAAGCCTGGTCTAAGTTCTCATTTGCTCTAGTGGTGTAGATGCATTTTGTGGTGCTATTGTGTTTCTGGCTGGAGTCTGACAGGGGAGGGCTGGCAGCATTTTTTAAACACTGTCCAAAGCAAGTGCTTCATATTTATTAGTCTCTTGGAGGAGTATTTTAAAAGTCATGAAACTATTTGTTCCTAAAAGTAAATTATTGCACGTACTGAAAAGTGCATTGGTGTTCATGAGCCATGGTCCAAACAGCACAAGTAACTTCTGCAAGTCACAGCAATCATTTATGAAGATATATTGCTTCTGTGTGCTGCCATCTCAAGTTCACTTCAAATGGAGACTTTGATTTAATCTATCTGAACTGAAGGTAGACTTCTACAATAGAGGGTTGTGAGAGATGCATTGAAGGACTGACTGAAAATAGTGCATGGGAGGGCAAAAAGAGGGGGAAATTATTTTGCATCTTTACTTTTCTGAGGTGATTGATTTTTTTAGTCATGGGAAAGCACTTCACTGACTGAACATATACTTTTAGGATTTCCATAGAAATCCATAGTACCCTATTGAAGCTTCTGTCAGACACAGAGATCTCTTTATTTACTATTGCTTCTTAAGGCCTGTGCATACTTGTTCTTCTTTTTTTTTCTTTAAGCTTCCTCAAATTGTCACTTCATGCTAGTTTGTCTAAATCCTCTCTGCACTGTATTCTTTTAACAGTGAACAGTGGTTTTTATAGTGAATCACTTCATCCCTGAAAGGACATGTAAATACAACTGGTAGAAGGGACAAGGGTGTGATTCTTGTCTACACAAGAGCAATCTGGGTCACAGCAAGAAAAATAAAAATCTCTTACTGAGTTCCTGAGCTTTTCCTGGTATTTGTAGGACACAATCCATGGATGTGCCTTGCAATATTTCATGTATTGAAAACTAACCAACACTTCCTTATTCTTAATTGTTTCTTCATTTCTCATTGTTTGCTTAGCATTTGAGAAAGGCACTGCTGATTTTGAACCAGCAATGTGCTGAATGCTCAGTTCTGCTTCTAAGCTTTTGGATATTGTGTTTTCTTTGTACTTTGTGGAGCTGAGATGACAGCACAAAGAGACTGCAAAGCATAATCCTTCCAAGTGTAAACCCAGTGAAAGAAAACATAAATAAAACCACTTGTATTCTAGCATTCCTTTTCCCCTTTTGTTATTTCTGCAACTTGGCACGTATTCCAATAAAACTATAGGAAGAATATTTCTCTATATTGAAGAATTGTGCAATAGTTACTAAGAATTTCTTTTCTTTAAAATCAAAATTCCATACAGAATATAAAAAAATAAAAATTCCAAATATTGTAGTGCCTCTTAGAAATAACTAACCATAGCAGGATGCCATTGTGTGTTGATGCTAGTTTTCTTGATTGTCACTGAAATTCAGTGTCAAAAACTGTCTTGAACAGATCTGTGCCATAAGCCTGTTACTCATGAGAGCAGATGCAGGATTTCAGAAGCCAGCCTAAGTCAAAAACACCAAAGCTAGAACTTTCCCAGTTGGTGACAGCAGTCCTGTTGATAGGCATGGGACAGTGGTTTGTTCAAGCCCTTGGTCATTCTTACTGAACTCCAGCTGCTCAAGGGAGAGATGGTTTAGGTTTGTGGTTCCTACTCAGGTTGGACACAATTCAATGCCATTATTACTATGGGCGCTGTTGGACCACCTTCCCAGTGATTGATGATTTTAAAAAAAATCCCATGTATTTCATTCCATTATAAAAAATAGTAATTAGTACTATGAAATCATAACCCCCGGGATGCAGACACACTTCTTCCTTGGATGCTAGGAGAGCTTCATAGGAGAAGTTTTACTGCATGGATTCAAAACAGTGAGATGTGTTTTGGGGGGATTTTTCTACCAGGAAAGTTATAAAAATATAAAATTAAACTGTACCTGTGTGTAAGCCTTAGGTGTTTTTTTAATCTTTTGCCTTTTGTAACTGTCTAGTTTCATTAGAAAAGCAAGCTGTGTGCATTATAAATATGGTGACATCCAATATTCAGGGTGTTGAGTCCAAGTATTAGCACCAAAGGAGATAAAAGTTAAGCCAACCTCAGATATAGTACTTTCCATGTAAATATACAAAAGAAATAGAGATATTAGGTGTGGTTTATTTTATTAAACCGTGATTTGCAGTAAGTTAAATTCACAAGAGCTGGGATATTTCTAGATGGTGTTTCTATCCTCAGAATGTTTGTGTCTTTAATGAGAGTATGTAAGTTCTGTCATAAATGTAATCTGCCATTATCATTTTTAGGTTTTATGAAGCTATGTAAAGTACAAAAGGTTATCATATGAAAACTTTAAACTCTTTTCTCAGGAAATGTGCATTATATATTTTGAGATAAGCATTTGTTTTGAATTATTTGAATTCAAAACCCTTCTTTTCCTGCTAAGTACTCCTAAGTCTAGTAAGGTGCTATGTTATAGTAATTAACCTGGACAAAAGCAGAGAGAACTGTTCAAAATCTCTATTTCCTATCAGTTTGAAATATAATCAAGTGAAGCAGCTGTTCTTGTTCTTAATAGACCTTTTTGAATAAAAATTTCATAGTTTAATGAAAAATGTCTCTTCTCATAAATCTTAAAATACTCAGAATGCAAAGAGCCATGTTCTGGCAAATAGTTCTTTGTAAGGAATGTGGATGAGACATACCTGCTTTGTAACTGCAACAAAAGCCTGGCTGATAGTGTGGCAAGAGCAAGCTAAGTCCAAAACAGGAAATCTTAAAAAAAATTACAAATCTTGTGGCCCAGCTGTGATGTCCTTGCTCGGAGAGGAGAGTGATGGTCCAGATATTTCCATGAAACTCAGTGGGACTACTTGTGTGAGTAATGGCTTGTGGGCAGGGATTCCCAAGCTCCTGGTAAAGTGAATTCAGAAAATAAGCACATAAATATTGGGAGAATAACTGCCAGTGGTATTAAATTTCTTTCTCTCTCTCTTTTTAGGAATCCATGGATCATGTTTAGTCCTTGACATAAAAGATTTCTTAGTTAAAACAAGTCTCAAAGAAAGAGCCAAATCTCTGATAGGCCCTTTTTGCTGCTCTGTTAATGTGGAAGCCAAGTGGTGTAAGCACAGTGGTGATCCTGGCCCAGAGCAATCTATTCCAAAAATCTACATTGATTTGAGAGGAGGACTGCTGCAGGTCTGTATACAATGCTTATGGTTGTGCTATTGAGCTGGACTGGCTGTGGATGATTGAGTTTTCATAAATAAATTGCTGTAAAGCTTTGCATCCTACAACAGGTTGTCAGGTTGGGGCTTTTTGCATGTTAGATTTGGGTGGTTTTTATTTTACCTTATAAAATAAGTATCTACTCTTTCATGTAAACTGTTAATTGAAAAAATTGTGTACAGTGGTTTGGGTTTGATTTTTTTTTTTTAATACTGCTTAAGCTCTGTATTTTAGCTGTATGTGTGTGTTCCTTAAAACTACTGGATCAAATTACTAACACTTAATATCTAGGGTTCTGTTCTGATGGGTGTGTGTTTGTCTGTCCATGATCTATGTGTCTGTAATGCCTAGGGGTAGCCTTAAAAAGTACATATCCTTTCTTTTTAAACTTACACGAATTTCCCAGGGGAGTAATTGCAAACTCTTGTTTGTAGCAATTAATACTCAGTTTTCCGTGCTATCCTCTCCTTTTTGGAAGTGCCCACAACTTGAAATCAGTCCAGGAAACATGGGAGTTCTTGAAATGAAAAATAGATTCTGTGGGACTTCAACAAGCGGGCTTTAAGATATGTCTTGTTCTGATTATTGTTATTATAGTATCTATACACACCAAATGTTTTTAAATAAATACATAAATCAAGTATATAAAACACAAAAAGGAAATTTTGACATTTAATTTTGTCATTATATTTTTTCCCAGAAGCATTAGAAGTTCTTAGAACCACAGCACTGGGAATAGGGTTAATCAGATAATACAAATTTAGAAAAAATGTATCTTAATGAATAAATAAAGCCAGTTTGTTTCTTTCCTCGTTTTTTATTTGTTTTTCACAGGTACTTGTCTGACTACCTCTATGTGTTGGTAATAAAATGTTGTTGGGTTTTTTTCCAAAAATTTTGGGTTTTGACAAGTACCAAATAAATCTATAAATCTCAGAAAGCCAGTTATTATTAGAGTATAATTAAGGACAATTAGGTTTTGCAGAAGATAATTGTTTGGTCTTGCAGAATAGATTTGAGAATGCTGACAGAATCTTTAGCATTTCTGTTTCAAATGAATTTATTTAGGGCTAATGATTTTACCAGCTCTAAACATGACCTCATCTATCACTGTTAATTTGTATTGCAGCACAGCCTTGAGAGCTTATATAAAATCAGTGCCTCATCTCTGTTTATTGCAGTAGGAGTTCCATGCCCTGGAGTTCCCAGCTGCCTACAAATGAAATGAATAAAGGTGTGAGGGACAAAAATGTTCATCCCTCCTCTGTCAGTAGGGAACTGGAGCCTCTGAGATTGGCTTAAGGTGAAGAGAGCTCCTCTGAGAGGTGCTAGAGTAGGTGTGGGACCCCGAGACCAGAGGAACTCCAGAAACCATAGCAGAGATGCACTAAATTCAGAGGATAACATGCTTTGTTTATTCTGTGGGCTTACTTGCACATGCAGGGCAAGGAAAACCTGCCTTCTTGACAGCTGTGCTACACTCCTTTTGGGCACCTTTTGATTTTTTCACATTTGAAAATTGGTATTCTCCCATTGAAAAATTTGCACTGCTCTTTATGTGCACACCTGACTTGTTTACTTTACCCACTCCCTTTCCATGGATTTTTGAGGATTTTGATTTCATCCTAGACAAGTTCCAAGTCTAATTTGTGTATTAATTGCTAGTTGCTTCCTTGTCTTCCATTTTGCTTCAAGGCCTGTTTCTGCACATGAAGTCTATAGGACTTGTCTCCATTAATACAGTTCTCTCAAATGGGAGCTTGATTTGAAAAAAACAGCAATGCTTGTCAAAGCTGGGAGAAAGCAATGTCTTCTTGACTTTTATTTTGCTTCAAAGTGTGTGAATCTCCTGGACTTTGCATACCTGACTTTATTAGATATTTTTCTGTATTTCTGTTTTAAGCTTAAAAACTTTGAACTTTTTACCACTTGGAAGACTTACAGAACACTCAATTCATATGCTTCAATTTTGTGCTTAAAATGATCTTTCATATGTCTTTTGAGTCACATTCTTTGCTGTGTCACTAAATGTATTCCAGAATTCCACTTTTGGAGGGGCAAGCTCTTTGAAGAGTTTAAACTGTCTACCTTTAAGGGGTTTTTATCATATCTTAAACTGAGAAAACTGTGACCAGTCCTAGCATTATGTATTGTTCTTGAATAAAACTTTTAAGATCTGTGGTCTTCCAGGTAGTATCACTATGAATTGATAAATGGTAGGAATTAATGTTTTCCTTCAGATAATGAAAAGAACAAATTTGACAAATGGTTTTGTAAAGATATTTTGTTGATTCTGTTCTTTATTTTAACATTAAGTATGCTTGCAAGCAAGTAAGATGTAATTAGAGCAGACTCAAAGCTCTCTCAAGTTCCTATTGTTTTGGGGAGGTGCTTTTCCCTTCAAAAATGGCTGAATATTTGTATGTAATTTTTTCATCTTTTCTCTGTCTCTTTTTTTTTTTTTCTTTCTTTTTAAAGGTTTTCTGGGGTCAAGAGCATTTGAACTGTTTAGTTCTTCTCCAAGAGCTTCTGTGGCAGTACCTGGCTAAAAAGGGCAGTGTAGAGACATTGATACCTGAACGTACATACCCCACTTGTTCTTCTGCAGAAAGGAATCAGGCCTCAAAAACTGAGCATACCTCAGATGATCTGAGAACAGGCCTCTTCCAGTATATACAAGATGCAGGTAAGAAGGATATAATTTTGTGTCTCTTTTTTTTTTTTTCTAGATTATAAAGTAAAAACAGTAGTAACCTATTAGACATTACTTGCCTCTTACAATGAATAACTTTATATTTTTTGGAAAAGCAGTTGAAAAGACATCTGCTAGAATTAAAAAAAATACTTTAAAAGACTTTTTTGATTTCTTTCCATTAAGCTGTAATGTTTTAAAAGTCAGGGAAATTGCTTTTTTATTTTCTCTCCTTTTGATCCTGAGGGATTTCTTTTTAATCACTTTGGTTTCATAAAGCAGCATGTTTCTTTCTAGAAATTGTATAACAGATTATGGCTTTCTTTCATTTGACAGAAGCACAAAAGCTGCCCAGTGCCTATGAAGTTGTGTTTTACAATGAAACTGAGGATAGTCCAGGAATGATGCTGTGGAGATACCCAGAACCCAGAGTGCTCACTCTTGTAAAAATTAACCCTGTTCCTTTTAATACCACTGAAGACCCAGATATTAGCACTGCTGACCTTGGAGATGTTCTTCAGGTGGGTAGTGAATTTTCTACTTTCGGTAACAAATGAAAATGTTACTGCTGTAAAGTGAAAGTTTTCAAACTCAGATTTATTAAAAACGAGCACAAAACAAATGTCAGGAGCTCTATAAAACCAATATGAGGTACATTCCACAGCTTGAGCATATCTTTAGTTTCAAAACTACTTGTATAAACCTTTTACCCACTTACCTCTAAAGTTTTTATGTTGCATAATAAGGTATAGCCAAGTTTATCAGTTTTAGTTTGCGAGCATACAGTTTTTATTTTGACTTTTTATGGTTTCATCCATCAGTCTTTGCTTAAAGACTTCATTTGGTTTGAAACTGAAACATGTGAGGAAAGACCTGGTCTGAAATTTCTAAGATCTAGTGGAATTATTGAAGTGAAATCTCCAGTCTGGCTGTTCTGTCCTGTTTCTGTGGGGGCAGATGGCTGCAGTGCTTCTAGTAAGAACCACAGGGTAGAGGGGAAGGGTTTGTTTTCTCTCATTTTGGGAGGGTTGAAGTGGATGGTGCAGTTTGAGTGTGTGAGATCATGGAACTTCTCTTTGAAGGAGGGCCGAGTGCTGCAGTCTCCATGCCCCAAAAATAGACCATACCTCACAATTACACTGATCCTTAATGTGCTGGAATTTTTGCTTTTTAACATATGCAATCAGGTCATTACATTTTCTCCTGTCTAGTGTAATTCTTTATGAATTCGCTTATTCCTTGCATACATATTTTGATTTTGGCTCAATTTTAATTCCGGTAATCCCAGTTTCCCTTTTGTGTTATAAATTGGACCTGTCATTATTTTTTTTAATTTCAATCCAGTTGTTAATCAGAATAGTGTTGTGAGTCAAGGGAAATAAATATTTCCCAATTCTTCCTATTTGTTCAAAACTGTTGAATTATATTTCATTATTGCTATGATGTTAAAAATGCTTTTAAAATTGAATTATTCACCAATATGCTTTGAGTTATGAATAAGTAGGATAATCTGCCTCAGATAAATAGTATAATGTTATTAGCGTGCACATACTGTTGGTGAGATCATGTAAATGTCCTGCCAATTTCTTTGCCCTCTAGACAGCCAAATGTCAGCTCCTTACAGTTATATGAAAACTAAAATTAAATGGAAAAAAAAATCAGCTCCACTTGGCATGAGGTTTGAATCAGAGATCAAACTCGTGTCGTTGTAGGCTGTCTTGATGACCCGATTAGGTTGCTTTGAAAGGCGGCATTTTGCCTTCTTTCAGGCTGGTATTTTTGGAGCAGGGCACACCAAGTTTTGGTATAATTACATTACACTCCCATTATGGATAACAGACATCATGAACCATTATGTATGTGCCTGTGTAATAATATGAGCCTGTCCAAGGGGAATATCAGTTCTTCAAGTGGACATGCACAGCTGCACTTTCAGTAGCACACACGTTCTGTTCTGTGCTTCTGACACACAAGAAGAAAAGGTCCAATTCACTATGATTGCCTCAAAGAGTGAGCAGCACTCAGCTACAGTGATCAGGTTCTGTCAGCTTCTTCTGGTGCTCATGCAATTCTTCAGATTTCTACCACAAGAGAAAATATAAAGGTATCAGCCAAATGAGAGGATATCTAGTCAAAAACTCTGCTCTTGGGCACACGATGTGCAGAAATGCCTACAAGAAGATCCACCTTTTGGTTGTGAGCCATTAATTATGGCAGTAATTGCTGCCTGGCTCAAGGTGGTGATTTATCACATTTTCCAGAAATGGCCATACACCTGATGAACAGCCATTTTAAACATAGACAATGTAAATTTTTTATTAATCTAACAGAGCTATGTGGATGGAATAAGTAATACAAAGTCAATTTTTAATTTCTTTAGGTAAATTGCATTTACCAAATACTCATCTCAAACTTCAGATTCTAATTTAAGTTAATCACGAGGCCTTTCATCAGCTCCACATTTCCCCCTGTATGGATATATGTTAATTAATATACTGTGGATTTAGTGCCTATGGAAAATTCATTAAATACAAAGAGAAAAAAGATAAAACAACATTTATTTTACTCAGTTCTTGAGATGAAACATCTGCAAACCAAAGACTTCAGCTTTTTAAAGAAAGGATCTAAGTTTAAAGACAATAATGATACTGAGCTGTATTAAAATATATTTAAAAAACTTTCCCAGGATTGTGTATATGTTCAAATTCAAGGAGGACCCATAATGTCCGCAGCTGTGTTACCAATCTCCTTTAATCCTCTCCTTCACAAAGATACAGTCAAAGGTGCTCTTCTGTAGTTTGTCTTGAATTCAAAGTTTTCCAGTTGTGTGTTCTTTCTTTTGGAATAACTTGCTATGACATTTCATCTAGCTTTCTGTCTTTGTTAAACTTCTAGCATAACGTTTTAATCATGGGTAGGTTTTAGAAGTCTCTGTTTTTATAGCTATTATTCAAATTCCTGGAACTTACAAAGCTTCACCATAAAGAGAATTTTTCTAAATATTGAAGGTGCGTGTTGTCTGGTACAGCCAAAGGATAGAGAATGGCTTCGGATTATAAGAGTTGATATGAACTATATTGTTTCTGTTGAACCTTACCTTACTGCTATTTCTAAATTGCTCCAAGAGCTGTTTTCTTGTGCTTTACCTTGTGTTGTTGCAAAGGTAAGCAGTTTCACTGGTCAAGTTTCTAATACTTTGTTTTTACAGTCCAAACATTGTTGCTTTTATGTGTGGAGGGAACAGGAAGAACTGA
Source organism: Notiomystis cincta (assembly GCA_013398075.1). NCBI lineage: Eukaryota > Metazoa > Chordata > Aves > Passeriformes > Notiomystidae > Notiomystis > Notiomystis cincta. The sequence continues at coordinate 208,497 of VZRX01012905.1, read as the reverse complement.
TGCCTCTGCCATGGCATAGCACGTGGCATTTTCTTTAGCAATTTGATATACAACTTTGATCTAATTGTTTGAAAGAAGTGAGAATCCTAGATCTGATTGCAAGAAATTGCATCAGGATTCTCTTTCTTTGAGGAGAGTGAAAGTATCTGAATTTGTTGTTCTTCCTGTTAATCAGACGTGGCAAACACTTTCTATTTAATCCTTAAGCCCTTATTGTCCCATTTTCACATGCTGCAAATGTCCTTTGACTCTGTGTGATTTATCATTCAGATAACTAGTATTTGAGGGAAGTCCAAACTTGGAAATTTTTCACAAAATTTATTCAAAAGGTAAAAAGCCAGATGAAGTAGCAATTCCATTATTTTTAAAATACATCTTTAGGAACAAGAATGGGCTAGACAGTCTAAATTTCAGAGTAAGGGCTTCATAATGTCTCTCTTCATCTCCTAAATGATGAGGACATTGGCTTGATCTGGCTACTAGGACAGCTGAAAGAGAATTTGTGGCAATTTCCTTCATCCTGATTGTTTTGGTTGCCTTGGAAGTATGGCGTTAGGATAAAAGGAGTAAGAGCAATTTCTAATTTCAGACAATAGTTTATGATTATGTAGATCATTCCACTGTCCCAGAACATAAAGAATAATTGAAGAATATATTCTACATCAGAACAAAGGGCTGTATTTCAGAACTGTTGTGTGATGCTAAATTCAGCTATGCTTGTACAGTTCCTTGGATCTCTCAGGTCCATCTGTGAGAAAGGACAAGTCTTTGTTTCTGTATTTTTAAAATTCGAAGGAGGGAAAGCAGGGAAAAAAAAACCTGTTACTGGTTCAGTAGTGACTTTCACATTGTGCAAATACAGTGTGAAGCTAGCTACATTTAGATATTTAATCTCAAAGAAAGTTCTGTTGAATACTTGTGCTGCAGGGCTTAGAACTGTACTTGCACTGTCTAGTTTTCCCAAAGCCTTCCTGTGTCTTCCTGTAGTCTTGAGAATCTCAGATTTATGTTTATCTTTGCCTGTAATGTTGTTCTAATTTTCTGATGTAATCTGGGTTATATTTTTATATCATTTATCTTTACCAAGAACAAGGTTGACAGGTTTAGGTTGGCAGGGGAGAGAGCAGTGATTGGGAAGGGCTCACCAAGGTAGGAAAACAGTTCATGTGCCATCAGGGAAATATTCTGCTTTTCTGTGCAGGCAGGTGAACAGGACACACAGATTATCTCCAGTACAGCTGGAGGCCTATTTTATCTAGTGAACCTTTTACAGAGATTCTCATTTATTTGCATTCCATTGCAGAGTTATCTTTCCAATGAGAGATGTTGCTGGCACTGCCCCATATCTCAAACAAAAAGCTATGTATTGTCACAAGAGCATTTATCCAAGTGGCTTGGATTTAAAAGCAGGAGAAAACCAGATTTATCTAATCAAAGTAATCATACAATGTGTAGTGCTCCAAATTCTAAATAATCTGATTTATTTATGATGCATCACTAACACAGACTTAAAATTCTTTCTCCTGGATCGTCATCCACTGAGAGATGCAAGCTGTTAAACAAAAGAAAGACAAACTGCAGCATTTGCTCATTTCTTCATATGAAGTTAAAATAAAATATCTGCTGAACTATAACCCTGACAGGTTTTTGTATTTGAGGATGTTTCCCTTGTGTACCTGCCAGGATTCCTATTGCATGCAAGTGTAGTCAGCATTGTAACAGCTGATGAAAAGATGAATGTGTGCTGAGGTCTCCTTTTTTGGCCTTTCTTCTTTATATAGTGTCCTAAGAAACAGAGCAGAGTTTAGAAAAGTGGTGATTAAATTAACCAAATCTCAAGGTCTACTGAAGAAAATTTTAGGGCAGGGAGTATAGTTCTGAGGTTGCAAGGGCTTAACTGGGATTTAATAAGGAAGGACTACGTAAATAAAATCTCTGTGGTAAAATTCACACAGAGTGTTTCCAAAGGTGGTGAAATCTCTTTCAGGGGAACATAAAATCTTTCCAACTTCAAAAGGCAGGGATTCAGAAAATTGTCTATTGCATTGCCTTACATGCATGTGCTGTTTAAATAAAGCATTTGCAAACTTGCTAGTCTGGAATCTGATTTTCTCAACACCGTCAGCCAATAAATAGTCATTTTCTAACACCTTGTGGCTGTTTAAACAGTGGCTTAAGGAAGCATGAGCTTAAGAATGACTGACATTAGACCTACTGTAAATCATTATTCCAGGAAGGATTTGACATGACAGTCAACAGGAAAAGAATTATGATCAATGTCAAAGACATTCATTTTTCCTTTTAACAGAGAATACCTCATTTTTGGCTGACTCTGCTTCCTTTTTACTTTTCATTCCCTGTTGGGGCTACAATATTCAGCTGGGCATTTGAGAGTCTGGGAAAAGTGCTTTCTGGGAAACCACAAATTTTTGATTTATTTCTTATATTCCCAAAGCAACAACTATTTTGGAAGTCCAGATGATTTGTGCGTGACAGGTTAGTGATTTAAGTTCACGGTGTTACTAGATAATAAGCTGTAAAGTTCAGCCATGTTTCTTGATAAACCTGTTGGTTTGCAAGTTACTGAATCTACTGCCACGCAGTTCAGTACTGTCTTCAAATAATGAGACTTTTTAGATGGATGGAGAAATAATTTGTCTGGCTGTTGGGAATTGCTCAGAAGGCAAATTTGGTGCTTTGTCTGCTTTTAAAGCTTACATTTTTTTGTTAATTCTGCCTTTGGATGTCATTCAAAATTACTGTAATAGTCACACTACTATTATATAAAGATCTATACAGTGTTTTATTATCTACTTCGTGAAGAGTTTCAATAAGTTTGAAAGGAGACAATAATTATTGAATATAGCTGATAATAAACTAGAAGTGTAACAAATGCCATTTATTCTAATGTAGGGAACCTCTTTCTCAGCAGTAGACACAGTGTTTCCATTCATGCAGGAGTACAAAAATGGGTGCAGGTCATCACGTAAACAGCTGGTCTGTGTGAGAGGGCTGCAGGTTTGCTTGTAGCTCACACACTTCAGATGATCTGCATGTGAGCAAATTTTCTCATCTGAGTTTTGCACATGTTTTCCAAAGTTAAGACTTTGGCTATTAATTATAAGTGTTGTCTTCATTTTCTTGCAAGGAAGGAAATAGGGACTAAAGAAGTTGGAGTCTTAAGCAGATGTTGAAACAGAGCCCGTTCTCTTTGGGAATTCCAGCTTTAAACATTATTTGTGAACTTCCTTGCCTGAGAGTAGGATTATATCAGACTTTACTATTTTGTTACTGGTCTGTGTGTGTATAATCATAATTATTTTGCTGTGTGATCTTAGTGTTCCCTGCGTTGAGATGAGACTGTATCGTTTGTCCCAGAGTTTCTGTGCAGTCTGCAGGGAGTTAAGCGTAACTTGTTGGGAATGTTAATGGAAGTTGTGCATAATTTGCCTGTGCATCACAGTGAAATTTACCCTTAGGGGTTACTGAGCCAGTGAAAATTCTACCGGGTGCCAGAGGACTGACGAAACCATCAGATTCTCTTAATGACAGATTTACACTCTCCTCGTGTTCTGTACTCTTCAGGTTTTGTGATTCTTGATTTATGTAACTTTGCAGACCCAAGTCCTTCCGGCTGAACACTGACTTTGTGGTACTTCTTGTAGGAGGCAGGCTTTACTGTGGTGAGAATATGTGGTCAAAATAGCTCATGTACTGAACACTGTAAGGTACTTTATGTATTAGTAGATTGATAACCTCAATCCCAGGGGTGACTACATTTCAACAGCATAGTGCTTATATTATTAATAAATACTGAAGCCTAGAAAAGTAAAAACCTTAAATGAAATGTAGAAGATAGTTCCTGTATCAGAAAGATAGAATGAAGGTTATTGCAAGAAGTAGGTGAGTCCCTAAAGTAAGATCTCCAAGCTGTATACTTTTGTTTCCCAATAGTTGCAACAGTACATTAGGACCAAATAAACTAAAGAAATATTGTTGCTTTTGCTATTCAAAAGGAAAGTAATCATTGCATAAACTCAGTCTCAAGACGAATGACAATTGGTAGAAAAGTTTGACACTTAGCAGTACATAATTTTCCTTTTTAAAGTCCTGCAGAAATGTCAGTTATAGCCCAGCTCTATTCTGTGCTTTCTTAACAAAAGCTGTTAGTGTGTTTAGAGTAATTTTTCCATAATGAAAAAAGCCAGTATCTGTGACAGATTACATTACTCCACACACCTGCATTTGCTCTGAACCTGCTAGCCTGATAAATTGATAAGTTGGTCACATGTTGTTTTAAAAAGGCAAAGAACATAGTTCCCAATAAAAGAATGCTACATATTTCTTCTAAAAGGTTAAAAAGCATTTCTCAGGGCTCTTAAATTACCATATTCTGATACCAGGGGAAAATAAAACCTGGGCTTAGAGTCTTGTTTGTACTTAGAGGGCTTTCCGGACAGGAAGGCAATCTTGATGCAATTCAGTAAGCCACAATACCAGTGGGGCATTACAGGTGAAAAAATTGCAGCTGTACCCCTCACCACAATGTATTACAACTGTACAGTGGAATATTTCCTGTGCAGAAATAGGGCTTGGTTAACTTTGTTTCCCAAGAGTAGATCACATTAAAATGTTATAAAATCATGATTTCCTGCATTTGAATATTTGTGGTTTCTCAACTGGTTCCAATATTACAAAAGGTTTTTTATAGCTTCTATTAGTTGAAGATGTATAGAAGCTTTTTCCCAAAGTCAGCTAAAAGGAAGTTATGTATTTTTAAAGAACAACTTTTCTCAGAAAACTAGAGTTTTCTTTCACATCTCTTTATTATAACTCTGTTTGGTATTTATTTTATACACTGAAGGAGAGATGTAAATTTAAATAAAAATAAATAAATATACTAATAAGACTATTAGTATATATGTTAAAAGGAGTTGAAAGAGCCATGGTATATATTATTATTCAGATAGCAAAACAGTCATTATTTTCATTAGTCAGCCAAAGACCTCACTATGGCTAGAATAATATATTAAATCAAGCAGATATTATGTATTAAATTTTAAAGTGAATATTCCTAATCTAAATGTCCTAGCTTTAGGACCAAATTTGATTTTTAAAAAATTCAAAGAGAAGTAAAACAATTATGTGAAGAAATTTTCTGGCTAATTTTGAAAAAAACATCTCAAGTTGGGGTGTCGGATTATTCTAGAGTGTTGAAAATTGAGAGTGTACAATAGTGGAATAAATTTTGCTGCCTGAAATACACAGGTGTGTAACACTTCAAACTGCTGTCAAAGTACAGAAAACAGTAAAGAAAATACAAAGGAGATTGAGGAGGGTAGGACAGCAAATACTTTGTACAACTAAATTATTTTAATCCTAGTACTACTGCTAATCCTAGCACTACTAATATGAGGCTATATTTTTATCTCACTGTAAGCTGTCACTTTTTTTTTTTTTTGGGGGTTTGGTTGTTTGGGTTTTTTGCTTCATGAAATGGGGATATTGGTGGTCTGTAGCTGTGCCAGGAGAGTCTGTTTTCCACACAGATATGATACCATCTTAGCTCTGAGGAAAATTAAAAAAATTAACAGGCAAGTCGTTTATAGCATGATTTCACAGTGTCAATCACACAAGATAAACAGGAATGTGGATGGTGAAGTATCCTACATTTGTCCAAAATGTAGATGTTCCACTGGTCAGATTGAATTGTGTGAATAGGCATATTACAAAGTTCTATTCTATTTAATATTGTTTTTCTTTGGGGCATATTTTCTACATATTAGATTTTTCTGCAGAGTTCTTTTGCTAGTTTTATATAAATAATACTTCAAAATCAAATTTAAAAGTAATGTTCCTGGTAGTTATTGCCAAGACTTTTTCCCTTATAAAAGTCTGGATAAAACTTTTTATTTCCTGCTACTGCAACTTCTGTTCACCTAATGAGAGAATTGTATTTTTAAGACAGCTGGCTCTAAACCAGTAAACTATCTTAATAAAAGAATAGCTTTATTACAGAGCAATCAGTTTATTCATGCTCAGGAAGCTGAAGTCAAAATCTCAGTATGGGTTGGTGTCTGACTCAGAGTTCTCGTTTTTGTTGTGTGCTGCCTCATTCACTGAGGTGGCCCTGCTTGGGGAAGATAAAACACACACACACTTCCTGCCTTCTGTGTGCATTTTTTTGTACAGTAGTTGTTTCTGGACCAAGAATAGCTTAATTTCCAAGAGGAAGCGCCCACGATCCGAGGGACTGAGATTCAAGAAATGAATATATCTTCTGTAAAAGCTTCTTTTCTAGCAAATACATCAATCAAAAGGAAGCATCACTGAAAGAAACATTAGGCACATCCTGTAACCCTGCTGTTAATATCTTTCTTTCTCAACCGGACAAGATGTATTTTGCAGCCTAAGAAATCTGCATGTATATAGTTTTAAAGTTCATTTTATTTTAATATTGAGTTTTAAAAATCATATGCCTCAGTATTTAAATAATAAGGCATAATGTTTTTATACAGCCTTCATTCAGCAACCTCACAGTAGGCTGATGGCTGTAGCTTCTTCCTAGAGACAAAAAAACATGTCTGTGGAGAAGATGAGATTAGTTAAGAAATGGAGATATTTTAATTATTTCTCTCCTAATTGGAAATTGTCTGTGTCTGAGACCTGCTATCATTCTGACAAAATGTATATTGAATAGATATGATTATTTATGATAACGTGACAGGATGTGGAAGCCCTCTGAAGTTGGCTCTCTGCTCAGCTGTAGAAATGTACCTCTAGACAGATAAGTGGTGTGCACCCAGCACTTTTTGAGTCCAAATTAGCCAAGCAGTCTAAAGCTGGGAGGATAACATCAGCTCACAGGAAAATATAGAAGCCTGTTGTGATCTTGAAATTCTTTAAAAAGCACTTACGGGTCAACACTCATTTCACTCTCAAGTCTTAATATTACACATAACCACAAGTGGGAATAAGGAGTATCCATCTGTAAAACATGAGGATGAAATTAACAACACAGCATTAACAGACTGTGTAGCATTTCTTGACCCTCTAGTTTCCAAGTAGGAATTAAATTTTTCTGGTACAGATAATGTGTGACACAAAGAAAAAACACAATCTATCCCATTGTAGTGCTTTAGTGGGAGTACTTCATGTAGTTACTAAGATAATACTGTCTTGCTGATAGGTTAACAAGTATGATGGATGCAAGGGTTTAGGAGGATTTTCAGGTTTCTCATTGTTTGGCTTTTTTTTCTTTTTAATTTGAGAGTTGTGTATGTTGAAGGTTTCAACTCTGCTCAAATCAGTGATGTTTCTCATGTGTGTTAGTGTAATATACATGAAAATTTTTGTCTAAAAACAGAGTGAAACAAGATTCAGAGAAAATAGGAATCTGCTCTCTTCTAATTAAAAAGATTTTTGCTCCAAGGCAACTATTTCCAAACAGTTGTTTGTTTGTGTCATGTACTTCCAGGGAGCAGGACTGGAATTGTCACCTGGATACAACTGCTTTCCTTCTAGTCAGAATTTGCCAATACACCATTTTTTTTCTTCTTCTTCCAAAGACTGCCATGCAATTTCCAGATCTCCAATGTCTATAGTTCACAGCAGTAAAGAGAAAAAGGAGCAGCCTTCAATTTCTCTGCTTAGAGTTTAGGCTGTTTCATACAGCTTTTCATTTCTGCTTCTAATCTGTGTTGTTAATGTTGCTGAAAAATAAAGCATTTGACTGTGGTTTTGCTCCCTATTGCCATAATCATCCTTCTAAATAAGTGTGTTTGCCATAGTGTGTGGTTTTCTAGCAAAACAGAGCTTGGAGATTCTTCATAAAATCTGAGCTCAGTGTTAAATAGCACTTTAATGCACACTAAAGTGACAGGTGAATACAGTCATTGCAATTAAAACTGTCTTTGGGAGCTATGGAAGAAGACAAAAAGCTGTAGGGAAGTGTCTGCTGGAGAACCAAGCTTGTTGTTTAGCAAAAAAATGAAATATGCTTTGTTTGTGTTTGCTTTTGTAGAGGCAGCCCTAGTGGTCACATTTTCTAAGAGGTAACAATTATATGAATTATAGCTTAGGTTTTATTCAAATATTTTAAGGTAAAAGCACCATACTTAATTCGACATGTGGGGAATTTTTTTTGCAGCTAGTTCACTTATTCCCACTGCTAATGACTCAGTTCTGGCATTATAACCTCTTTCCAGGCTTTCACAACTATTATTTTTGGCAGCTGATATTGCCCAGAGCTACTATCTTTCCTTAAACTTATCCAGATCAGGCATTAGTAATAAACCCCCTAGAACAAATAAAGCTAGATATGTAGAAATCAAAGAATCTAAGTCAACTAAGTCTTTTGCAAGCTTCAAACTAGAAAACTTACAGTTTGTGTAGTTCCAAAGCATGAGCTGTATTTTGTACAGGCAATCACATAATGTGTGTCCTTGATTTCCTATCTCTTATGTGCAGATGACACTTTGAAACATACTGTCTTTTGCTCTGGTAGATTTCTTGACATATTACAACACAGTTAGAAAAAATTGTAAAGAAAATAAATTGGAATAATCTTTTCTACTTGCTGACCAGTCTACTTTAACTGTTCAGTGCTGTTTTTTCTGGCTACTCATACTGCTGAGTTCAGTGATCATTCCTGTGCCTTTCCAAATTTTTCATAATTCACTTTAGGGGTTCTCATGAAGTATACAGAGTCACAGAATGGGTAAGGCTGGAAGGGTCCACAGTGGATCCTCTTGTCCAACCTCCCTGTTCAAGCAGGGTCATTCCAGAGCACATGGCACAGGATTGCATCCAGGTGGTTCTTGAATATCTCCAGGGGACTCTACAATCTCTCTGAGTCACCCACACAATAAAGAAATTCTTCCTCATACTCAGATGAAACTTCCACTGTGTTAGTTTATACCACACAACACAGCCTGAAGATGAGTTATGAAGTTATTACTTCTTTATGGCACAATAATTGTTTTCATCATTTTACTTTGCCATCTTTTCCTCAAGAGGAATTTCAACAGATCTACCACCTACTGAGTGGATGGAAACACTGAAATACCTTTTTTTTTTTTTAACAGGATGTATGAAATCCAGTCTGGGTTTTTTCAAGTTTTGCTCTGTCTTTATTTTGAATCTTTATTTTCAGTTTCTCTGTGTTATTTCCCTCTATCCTTATTGACAGTTTTATGCTTTTTGTATTGTAGCACCACTTAAAAAAATTATCTTACTGTACTCTTTAACTTGTTCTTCCAGCTCATTAATCTTAGTGGGAATAGAATTCCTTGCCTTGCCTAGCCTCTCTTAAAATGCCCATTACTTTCTATTCTAATCCAATTTTGTGAGATTCTCATTAAGGAAACAGTTTTGTTTAGAGATGTAATCTAAGAGAAATAAATATGCTACATATGATAGCTTTGTGAGACTTTCATTGCACACATGTTACTCAATTAAATTGATAAGAAAAGGTAAATCAGATTTTGATAGACATTAGGAAGCACAAGACCAAACCAAGTATTCAAATATATTTAATCAAGTTCCTAAAAGAATGTTGAGGTATTTTAGGGACTGAGATTTAAAAGTTTGCAGAAAGAAATACTGCTGTATGTAAGGTATCTATGCAACCATGAAAGGCTGCAGCCTTTTGTCAGAAATTAAACAGATCCTTTTATAATTGTGTAATTCCAAGACTTCATGCTATAGGAAATATACCAAATGATACAATATTTAAATAAACTCAAATCTCCACTCAAAGTGGAGATTGTGAACTTTAAAAAAGTCTGTGAATGTAAATGGCTCCACAATGTAGTATAAAAGATAGCAGATGATGGAAGCTGCTCTTTATGAGTTCATAGTTAGCATAGGGGAGTTCTTTGGAGGTATCCATAATTGAAGGGTAGAAACATTGCTGTGGTAGTGTAGCAGTCGTGAGTGTTTTTCCACAGGCATTAAACATTCAAATCATTTAACGTTGAGAAGTTCTGAAAAAAATCTGAAACTCCCATGGCACTGAGAGCAAAAAGAATGACTTTAGTGTGACTTTGAAATATGGCCACAAATTCAACGTGGTATTTCTTATTTCTGCTGTTGTGCATGGCACTACTGTAGAGTTAGCAACAGAGAACCAAGAAAGATGTTTTCTGGGTCATCAAGCCAGCCTCTTCCCACTGAAGCAATGCTTGTTGTTTTCTCCATCTAATTAACAAATCAAGCTTTGAAAAGGAGCTGTCAGGAGCACCAAGACTGTCCTTGCACGTCTCTGTCTTTTTCTGTACAATTTCTAGCCTTACACTTTGTTCATAGGGCAACTCAATTTTGACACAAAATTTCTATAAACCTTTCTTCTATTAAATGTTTCTCTCCTAGGATGGAACAATTATGTTCCTGTTGTTTAATTTCATTTAGTCCTCAACTCTCCACAGCAAGAGTTAACACAGTTTTAAGATGAAGAATCAGAAACCTGACATACTCCAGATGAGTCCCCACTGATGTATTACACAAATCAATTAATATTTGTCCCTCACTTTTGGAATATCTCACCTGATGTCTCTCAAGATGGTATTTGCTTTTTCCAGACATCATCTTACTGCCTCACAGTTTTCCAGCTGATATTTACAGATTTTTACCCTTTCCAATTAAATATGCAGCTTTATAAACAAATGTATTGTTATCTTTACACATAGGACATGTGGGTTTTGATGTTAAATCAATCCCTTTTTCTCACATTCTAGTCTTCAAAATTAAATCAGCTCTTCTGATTGATACTGCTGTTGTACTCTATGTTACATACATTACTGGCATCAGAGGTTTACTGACAGTTATCAGATAATCTTGTTTCTGTCCTACATCTTGAACTAAAAAAATTTTAGTAACTGTATTTGCTTTTTTCAGTCTTCACATATCATTGTGGCTTGACAGATGTAGTAAAAATCCACCTTTCAGGCTTTGTGGTTCCACATGTTAATTCCTCCAGAATTCTTTGGTGATTATTTATGTTCCTTTGCCCTCCCCAGCTTGAACCATTGAGCTCCCTGAATTTTCCTCCTTAACCTTCATTCCTGTTAATTAATCAGCTTGCTGTCATCTCCATCTGCACTATAATCTTTATGGAATAACAAGGAAGAATGCTTCCAAAACTTTTTCTAAATTGACTTGCATCTCTGCCACATTCATATTTTTTTCCTGGTTATTTATGTGTGCATGTCTATACACAGGGATAAAACAGGTAAAAACACATACATATGCAATTTTTTCTTACTATTTGCTTTATATCAGCTTAACTTTTAGTAGTTCTTGAGCAACTGCCATAACTGTGGATTTCTGTATCTTGATTCTAAAATTTTCATAGCTGGCTGAATTTGCATTTGTTTTAAATTCATATTCTCATTCACTTTCTTGCTATTACCAAAGGGAAAAAAAAATACACCTAGGATGCAACTCTTTAAGATCCATACTTTTATTAAAATTGGTTTTCTATTGCCTATAGAAATGTCTATAATAACTTTTTCTCCAGTTCAGTGATACATCCAGGAATAATCCAAGTGGATTATTTATAGACTTAAATTTAGTGATGTAGTTAAACAGAAGCCACTGTGTATTTATTTGGTTTCATTTGCCTTCATTTGCCTTTATTTGTCTAAATATTCCTTGAAAAAAATGATGGTATGCTTACAAGTACTTCATTATTTCACCCAGGATTTTTAGCAGTGTGCTGGCTCACCACAAAGTGTTGTGTTCTCTATTATAATTTTTCTTTACATCATTGATTATTTTAATAAACTTATATTTTGTTATGTAATAAAACTAAAACAATGAGTTAAAAAAATTAATGATGACTACAATGCCTTTGACATCTGATGGATTTTTTGGCTGCATAATACAAATAATGGTTAGATGAATTATCTTTGTTATTCATGGTTTCCTGTGGAACAAGTAGCTATTTTTGTACAGAAGAAGAGAAAGTTGGAAGTGTTAGTCTGCAATGATATTCTAAAAATATTTTCATTTAAGTCAAGACAGCACAAGATCTGAGTAATGGTTACAGTTAAGATTGTCTATATGACCATTTACTTTTATTCAGATTAGTGTGTAGATAAAAATGTATTATATTTGCAATCAAGCATAAAGTAATTATGCCTTCTCCCTTTTATCCCAGGTTCCTTGCAGCTTGGAGTACTGGGACGAGCTTCAGAAATCGTTTGTTGCATTCCGGGAATTCAGCCTGTCAGAAAGCAAAGTGTGTGAGCTCCAGCTGCCCAGCATCAGCCTTGTGAACGACCAGAGGGAGCTCATAGCCTCTGATCTGTGGAGGATTGTCCTCAACAGCAGCCAGAGCGTGGCTGATGACCAAAGGTAGTTTTAAAGGAGGAGGGAAGAAGACACCTAATGCTACACTCCTGAGAAATCTGTTTCAAGAGACTTAGAAATTAAAATACTCTTTTTCTGTGTGATAAGAGTAGTTAGTCCTGCTGAGCTTCAGACTGTAGTTCACCTTCACACGAGGGCATGGAGTGTGCACAAAAAGAGCTTTCCTTTAGGTTCATAGCCAGCCTGGCAGCATCATAACCATCCATTTTCTGAATACAAGATTTACTGACAAGTGGAGACAAACAGGTCCTGAGACCTCTTAGTTGCATGAGGCAATAAAATCAGCTAATTAACAAAAGAAACTTAGGTGAAATCCATTCTATAATGTAGTAGTAAACATTCTTCTTCCATGCAATACATACACATCACCTTGATTCTCTCCTCAGTGCAAAGCAATGATTATTTTAAAGGTATTGAACAAAATGTTATTATTTCAGTAGTATTGCATTACTATTCACACAGATTGCTTACTATGCTACCAGGAAAAAAAAATTAATCAGTGTTTTGAAACACTAGGGATCCCTTTTTCATGATGTTTACAGCTAGAAAGTGTGCAATGACAGATAATCACTCTGCATTCATTCCATTTTGGTTAATATGTACAGTAAAATAAATGAGTACAAGTTCTGTCCAGAAACAGCAGTGGAATTGCTTTCAAAGACCTGCTGAACATTTTCTATTTAGAGCAGAGAACTCAAAATTGCTCTCTTGGATCACTGGTATTTGCTGATTCTGGCTGCTTGTTTATGAACCCAAGCTTCAGTGAGTGTACAGCATCCACGTATGTGTTGAAGGAAGCTACAGGATTCAGAGAAATCAGGGAATATGAGCATGGCTAACAAAATCAATGAAGAAAATTAAACATCTGGTTTCCATTAATAGTATCAGGTTGGAAATGATTTCTTGATGTTAATTGTGAAAGAATGCATTTTCATCATTGAGAAGTTAAGTGTTTTAGACAAGGTTAATTCCTCTGAATGTGGGACCCTGGCAGAATTGCCTTCCTGGTCAGCTTAACACCACAGAAATGTGAACTCGGTGGGAACTGGAAATGATGTAGTGAAATTTAGTAGATTTTTTTTCATCAAGGCATTTAGCACTGTAGTCATGTTTATTGTTTTCTGCTCTAATAGGGTTTATCACTATAAGCAATTGTTTCATTCAGGGAGCTCTGATAAGTTAATGAGCTCTAATTGTTCAGAAACAACAGGAATTAAACTGAAGCATTTGCAGTTCACTGCACAAGGATAATAAGAGAGGAATGAAGGCAGCAAAAAAATATTTACCTCACTACTGAAGCATTTGAAGGTAAATAAACAGAAGAGAAAGGGAGAAGTCAAAGGAACGTTCCTTGAACTGACACCTACCTGTCCACAGGCTGCAGAGTCACTTGTCCTGATACTTTTGCTGGCCTGGGGAATTCATAACAGCTTTAAGAAGTGTAGTTTATACCTACATGAACTAACAATAGACTGGAAATTTAAAGATTTGTATAGGTCAGGGTGAACTCCAGAAGCCAGAAACCTGTGGGATATACTAGGAAACCCTCTGATTTCAATCAGAGGAGAGAGAAAGTTATATTCCCTGCCTCAGCAGTGTTTTTAATTTGGAAGCATGGGTTTGCTCTCATGAGATTACACCTGCAGTACTGTGTCCAGTTCTTGGGGCCCCAAACTTGAGAAGGATGTGGACCTGCTGGAGTGAGTCCAGAGAAGAGCCACAAAGATGATCAGAGGGCTGGAGCACCTCTCCTGTGAAGACAGACTGAGAGAGCTGGAATTTTTCAGTCTGAGGAAAAGGCGGCTCTGAGGAGACCTTAGAGTGGCTTTTCAGGACCTGAAGAAAGCTGGAGAGAGACTTTTTACAAGGATATGTAGTGATAAGGGGGAGTGGGCTTAATAGATATTAGGAAGAAATTCTTCACTGTGAGAGTGATGAGGCACTGAAATAGAAACTGTGGATGTCACATCCCTGGAAGTGTTCAAGGCCAGGCTGGGTGGGACTTTGACCAACCTGGTCCCTGCCCTTGGCAGGGGTGTTGGAGCCGTGATCTTTAAGGTTCCTTCCAACCCAACCCATTCTGTGGTTCTGTGATAGAAATTCAAACTGATCTCTCTAACTTCAAACAAAGCTGCACTGCAAGCTTTCTTAAAGATAGCTGCAGGAAGGACTGGTGTAGAAGAAGTCCTGACCAGTCTGAAGTGATCCTTCTCAGAAAAATGTCATGGGTCAAAACAAGAGCAGCTGTTCTCACATATGAGCCTTTAACTATGATGTTTGAAGCACAGTGGCTTTTTCTTGGAGACAGAGCAAACATGGCAGTGACATGTCACTGACCTGGAGGTTTTAGACAGTGCACAAGCACTGAAATGTGTGTGGTTACAGCTACAGAACAAATTGAAGGTAGTGGTTAAGCCCTAAGGGATCATGTTCTGTTAAAGGGAAGCCTTGTGTAGGAGGTGGTGACAGACACTCTGGACCTGCAGAGAAGATGAACCTTTCTAGACCTCTGGTGCCTTATAGGAAGTCCATGTTGGCAGTAACTTTGCTGAAACTGTGGCTTCATCAAACATACTGCTACTGGTATAGATAATTTCTTCTCACCAAGCACTCTGAAATATGTTCTAAATCCTACTTAACCAAAAGATGCCAAACTTTCTTGGTTTTCAGAGAGAGGCAGTGCCCATGTTGTGGTAAATGTCAAAATCTTGTTCCTAAAGCAAGCATTTAACATGGGATTTTGCAGACTTGTGGGAAGAGCCTCAAGGCTTAATGTGAGTGCTGAGTGTTAAACCAGGGAATTCTAACCATGAGGGATCTGTGAGAGTAAGAAGCAAAGGGTGTATAAAATTTGAACTTAGTTTTCCTTTAGAGTCATGATGATTTGACATTAATTACAAGCTGCAACTGTATGATTGATTAGCAATTATTATGCACTATTAATTGTTAAGTATTAAAATGCTTAGTCTTGTTGAAGTTTATCTTAGTTTGATGTTGTATTTTGGGTGAGACTCTAACCCCTGCCATATGCATGCAGCTGCTGCTCAATCATAATAGTTTTTCCTTATAATTCTGCAGCTTTTTTTTTTTTGTGGTAACGTCTATGATATGCTAATTACTGATAGCAGAGAGCTGATCCCTCGTGGTTTTAGTACTTTATTTCTGATTCCTAGCATCAGTTATAAGGTATGAAACTGAAGTGCCTCATGTGACACAAAAACAACAAGGTTGGTGAGAAGATGCGGATTCAGCTGATAAGATGAGCAGTAGCTGGCAGGGTGAAATATATCAACAGGTAATGAACATGGGAATGTGCAAAGATGTCATGATTCAAATCCTGTGGTGTGCAAGCTCTTCTGAGATCGATCAGGAGCTAACTGGAAGTATAAAAAATCAAGGAGCTAGCTGGTGAAGGGCATAATGTATACATGTATGTTGTTTATTTTGGGGAATTCTGTATCCTAGTCATTATTTCTATGTATGTATAAGGTTTGCATGAACATTTATGAAAGTTTATTCAATGAATGAACAAATTTGAAGTACTAAGTGAAATAATTTAGCATCTCTTTGGGGATTTAGTACAGTGTTTATGAAAGAAATCATATATGGCATAAATGACTGTTTATGGAAGACCTTAAAACATGGGATTACAAGGAAATTATCACAGAATAAATTATTTTTATGGGTTGCATTTGCCTGTTGCAGGACTAAGAAATCATAGTTGAAATTACTTTTTAAGCTCTGTTTGGTTGGTTAGACACTAAAGCCCCTTCCTGGTTTGGTTGGGAATGGTTTATAATTAATTTTTTTTTAAATGGGTTACATTACAAGACGTTTTATATTTTTGTGCATCTTCTGTGTAATTTAAACAGTATTTTTATAATTACTGACATACTAATGTAAAATAGTAATTGAAAGTGCCTTAAGATACAAACCATGAAACAAGTACAAAAACTTTTAAATAAGCCTTAAATTGCTACTTTTTAAATATTCAAGTGAGGAATCATGATCATGTTTCTTGCTAATTGTTTCAGCTTTTATTCAAAGTAAATGATGTACTGGATTTTGACCTCTAACAATTTGAGTTCAGACCAGCATTTGAGTCATAAATTAAATGAGTTAAGTGGTCTCTTTCTTCTTCCCAGTGGATATTTTCCCATGTTGTAGTTTCATCACAAATGGCAGTTTTGGTTTAAATATTCCCCTCTTAAAATAACAAGAATAATGCAGGTCACTGCTAAGTCATTGTTCTCAATCACCATATATTTAACTGGAGCTGCTTTGCATGATGTGAAATATCACAATTTATATGACTTCAAATGTAGGTATTTTCTATTTTACATATGCTGATATTTCCCAACGCTTAAAGAAAAAAAAAAACAAAAAGAAAAAAATACTGGTAGTAAAGTCAGGTCACTTTCATTTTTAATTTCCTCTGGTGTTGCCACATTCATCCCTCAGCACGATGTGCCAAACATAAAGTGATAGAATCTGGTTCTTCATCTTCTTTCGCAGCTGAAAAATTGTGGACAGTCCACAATGCATTTTATAGCTCCAAAGCAGCCAAGAACTGTGGGCTGTTCAACTGTTTTTATATTGTATTCACTTGATGAACAAACTTTGATTTCACAATCACATCTTCTTCTGATATCAATGCTCCTACAGTTGTTCACCAAGACTTAATAGAAATTTTCCTGTATTTCGTTAACACTGCTTTATTTGCTGCCTGTGCACAGCACGTGATAAAGGGCTGTGTTTTTATTTCTGCAAGATTAAAGGAGAAAGTGGCAGTGCTACTGATGGAAGTCTATCTAGGCAAGAAGTTTAAATGGGATTTAATTTAAAATTGCAGTGTCATGGTAGTGACTAGAGTTCCTCTTTAAAAACTGTTCATTTATATTACGACTTTTTATTACAGTTGGGGTTTTTAAAGAAAATACTACATTAATTTGCTGCTTTTAGTATATTTTGTATTGTAGCTGGTTTATACTGTTACTGTATTGTTATTTTCATAATGACATGGAGGCAATAATTCTGGATATGATTTCTAGTTGAGTAAAAATCAAATGGATCCCCTCATGGATAAAACAATTCCACTTCCAAAAGAAGTCTGAGCAGATGGGAAAACAGTGATGAAAGGTCCTTCTTGCATTTCTTTTCAGATGGTTCCTAGAGGGCTCTTTTCTCTCTGTAGAGACTTTACCTTCTAAACTGTGGTTTGGGATGCACTGTCCTGCTCCTCTCAGTGCACCACTGCCAGCACTTGTCCCTCCCCAGCAGGAGAGAGCATGCAAGGCCAATATTTATGTCCCCAAGTCTTAAGTTGGATTTAAGCTCTATAAATAAATTCTATACTAGATAGTTGCTGCAACACGAAATAATACTGATAAATTTACCTATCCATGGAATTCCATGCATTTGCAGCTGAACATTTTGAGTTCCTACTATATTTGTGCCTAATTTTGAAGTAAAACACATTGCATGATGAAAAATCTGGTTCTAAAAGCATAAGGTATGTTGCTTGGAAAGCCATTGTTCAAATTTAAACTTGTGTTTGAATTTAAAATATCTTTAAAATATTAATGGAAATGGATTTATGGTGCTTTATAAAAACTAATGACTTTCTGACAAAAATATTAATTGACCTTAGTTCATCTTTCATTTAATTTTATTTTAAAACTAAAAACAGTATTTGACTGAGAATGTGGTTGTAATTCTCTTGAAACAAATCTAAACTTTTGAACTAAAACTCTTGAGAGCCAAACTTCAAAGGGAGTGAGAATAAGGAACATTAAGGATAGTTTTGGCTTAAATTAGTAAGTTTATTTGTACTTTTGTGGTGTCTTAGCAGTTTATAGAATTGCGATGTAGTGTTAGTTTCTCTCAGGAGACTGAAAGATAATGCTTGGAAATTTATGGTGTCAGGAGCACAGCTATTAAAAAAATCAGTGGGATGGCACTTTAAATGTATAGTTAATATGTTGTAATAGTTGCTAGTAAAGGGCTCCAGGCTGAGCTTATAACACTTGGAGATTATTTTTGAATTATGATTTTAGAGTGAGAAGGGCAAAGGAAATAAAACTTACAAAGACTAGGGGTTCATACATAGAAGTAGTTTGATGGTTGCAAGTTGGTTTCCTTAAAATCAAATAAAAAAAAAAAAAAATCATTCTCTTGACCAGATGAGCTTTTATCTCATTCTTACAGCTTTAATAATGATAATGTACTCTCTCTAGCTATTTCAACAATTAAAGATACCTGGCATATTTTGGTTTTATTTTCTGCAAATAGGCTTTGGATTTGTAGTTTAAATGTTTGTAAATTGATAAAAGCATGGATGGGTCACAATCTTGTCTCTTATGCTCTGCTTTGGAAAAAGTACAGACACGAGCAATTAAAACAAAACCATTATGTTGTCTGTGTCAGAAAATGAGTGTGGAACATTGTCAATTCCTCCTGTAAAGCAGTAAAATCCTGGAAGTGCTGAAGTAGTGCTTTGTTATCTTCCTCCTGCAGCTCAGAAAGTGAATCTGGCTCCCAAAGCGCGTGCGATCAGCTCGTGACCCCCACGGCGTTAGCAGCTTGTACCAGGGTTGACTCCTGTTTTACTCCTTGGTTTGTGCCATCACTAAGTGTGTTGATCCAGTTCACCTGTTTGGAAGTCCACCTATGCCATCACCTTGATCAACTCGGCACAGGTATGTAGTGCTTTATGTAGAATAATGAAAACACATCAGAAGGTGCTGCTTAACCACCCTCCTGCTCTGTGCAGTGCCCATTCCTCATTCAAACAGGCATTCTTGGAACAGGCTGTCACAGCCAGCCACCAAACAGTGGCACAGGCTCCAGGGTGAAGCTGATGGCTTGTGTGCACTGAGCCTGTCCCCATGGGCAGCAGTGAGGCTGGATGGGCAGCCCCTTCCTGTCCCCGGAATGAGTAACTGTAGAAGCCGTCTGTTTTTCGTGGTCTGATTAGGGACAGCAGGTGCCACTTCACTTTTGAGCCATCTTAGTGAATGAATTTGATCTTTTACATTTTCCAGTGTATTAACAGTACTATTAGAATACTTGAAGATTTTGCAACCCCCTTAGTAAGAATTCCTTGGAAGAGCTCTGAGAACTGCAGATTGAAGTTATTTCAGTTATGATCACTTTTGGAGCTACATCTGGTTTTGTTCAGTGCTCTCTGTCATTGCATTAATGGCAAATACATTCCAAGAGATCTTTAGATTATTGTCTGATTTTCAAATGCCAGGAATACTTTGTATGGAAGATGAGTAAACTTCTTGGATAATTTTGACAGGGACAGCTTTCTTTGTGTGTAGTTTTTGTGTTTCTGCATGTATTATAATATATTCATTATCAAATCACACCAAGACTGACGTTCAATGACTAGGAAATAATTTCTTCTCTATCAGCTACCTCTATCAGTACATAATCTTCCTCACTATTACAGTCCAATTCCAGATGCTTAGTCTTTAAAATTACATATACTGGAAAAGGCAAAAATCAGATTAAAATCAAACACAGCTGTTATATTTCTCAACGGTGACTGAGTTTATGCTGTTCTTACTGTTGTTATAGCATCTAAGGGCCCTAAGTTTTGGGGCTCCTTTGTGCTATGTTATACACAAAGGGAGCACAAAACTTGTTGTATCCATTACACTTTGTAGAATAACAGGGCTTGATCCTGGATAGGGATGAGTGTTTTGGTTCCAAATCTGTAGAGCACTGGAGCACATGCTAATTTTAAGCATGTGAGTAGTTCCAGCAACATAAATAATAACATCAATGGAAATATTTGCATGCTTAATGTTACACAAGGGGTGTACGTGCCTTGCAGTGTCTGCTGCCTCAGTGCTCAGCACTTTGCACGACTGAGACTTCAGCGAACGCGATAAAATCTTTTTGTGATACATTTCTCATGCTTTCGTCTCAGGATACGGCTTTGTTTCATTTCTAGTGTTATGGAGTAGTATATTGCATTTCAGTGGGTTTGTGGTCTTGAACTGTCCATAATTGCAGTAAAGACAACTTCCAATGTGGAGCCTGTTTGTTGGCCTGCAAGTCACATGTCAGCAAAAACTGTGTTGCTAATTTTTATTGTGTTTGTAATGTGCTATGTGTGGAATATGATCTATACCTACTGTAGCAAAAATTTGCACAGAAATGTGGTCCCTGTTCCAAATAGGTGGCAATCTGAAACATTGAGCAGTGTGTAGATAAAGCAGTTTCGCTGACTGGTCCATTTCCCATGAAAAGATTTTGGTTTGCAGATACTTTTTGTTTGCAGCTGCTATTAATTACGATGCTGTTTTACATCTAACAAACAGTGTGAACAGGATTCATTTCAGATTTCAGAAACATCAACTCTCTAATGAATTTACTTGTTTTCATCTTATGTACAAGCAGTAAAAACACAATTTACAAAAACATACAGAATGCAGCAAGGGTGATGTTCTAGTCTTGTTTGTTCTTTTACTTTTCAGCACCACCAAAGTTTCTTCAGCCGTTTTTATCTGATAAGAACATGCCATCTGAACTAGAATACGTGATAGTTTCCTTCAACGAGCCTCACGTGTATCTTCGTCAGTGGAACGATGAGTCAGTGTTCCAGGAGATCCAGTTTTCAACTCAAGCTGACTGTAAACTTCTGGAGTGTCGAAATGTGACCATGCAGAGTGTTGTGAAACCTTTCAAAATCTGGGGGCAGATTGCTGTTTCCAGCAGCACAGCAGGAAGGCTGTTGGACTGCACGATAATGGTCGACCCTATTTTCATCAACTTTGGCCAATATGCACTTCATTCTCTAAATACAGCAATTCAAGCTTGGCAACAGGTATGCAAACACAATAATGAGAAAAATTGTAGCTGTTGTGATCAATTTAATAGCAAATTAGAATATCAACTGTTTTCATTAAAAATATTCCAAAATGTAAAAGCTCTAACTTATACTGATAGCGGTTTTCCTAATAAACATTAATTCTTTGATAGCAATGAATATTAGGAAAGAAATATGTAAAGTTAAATGTAGCCAGAACTGCCTGAGTTTCAGGGAAACTACGTGGATTTATATCAGAATAATCAAAACCCTGGTCTTGAAATGCAAAATACTCCATTAATATATGAAAAGGTGAGTGCCACATGATATGTCAGCTCAGCTCAGTCTGAGCAACAGAGCATATTGTTTCCAGCTACTACTTCCATCCTTATTGAAGTTCAACACTAGTTTCACATTACATTCTGTGCAAGCAGCATTAATGGCTGAAGCCAGTCCCAGTATAAGAAACTTGCTTCTGCAATGACCCCTCAAAGGCCTGTAATTCCCTTTCTCCACTATAGCCTTGAAATCAAATCATTCTCTTCATCTGCCTGAAGACCTATGTGGAGCCTGGGAATTAATTACCTATCATGGCACTACAATAACAAAGCCCCCAAAAAAGGATAAAACATCTGTTTTATATCAAAAAATTCTTTTTTAAGGGCATTCCATGGTTTTCTTGTTGCAAAAGGACATTCATAAAACAAGATCTAGTGTGATTTAAATCTTTACAGCTGGCTCAAATATCAATGTGAACAAAAATCTTTGTAGCGCCAATTTCTGTTTTTTGTCATATTTTGAACAATGCTTTTAATAAAAAACAAACATAGAAAGTATAAGAGAGTCCTTGGTAGGCTGTTTAAACCCAAAATATTTCTGACTTAGTACTAGTCCCTCATCTAAGACATGTGTGGCAACTACTGCAAAATGGCCTTCAGAAAGGTCAGTTTCCTCTTAGGATGAAGGAAAAAAAAGATCTCTCAGACATAGCTATACATATAAATAAAATATGGTGCATAAATATTTAAATGTTTTAAACCACATCACAGTGTGAATGACTGACTGACTACTCTGTGCCTTGAAGGAATATTCTGAGCTGAAAAAAATGAAATTGTATATTTGATTAAGTAGAGCCATATGTCGCATAGTATATTGCTGACAGGTACATTCTATGAATAGTTGGTACTGATTTATACATGGATTTGGCAATGTTAACATGAGCCACAGGAGGATATACTTCTGTAATTGTTGCTGTAATTTTCTCGTTTCCTCTCATGTCAGGGGTACTTGCCACCATGTTCTGATGTGGTGGGTATCTAGCCCAGAGTATTTGAGATTAAAAACTTGCATCGCTTTGAAATTAGGGAACAGTTAACACGCAAGTGGTTTCAAAATGGCTTATTAAATTAATTGTTGCCAAGATGTTTTTTATGTGACTTTACCTCCAGTTTGAGGAGGTTGGCATGCACTGAACAGAGAGGGAATACATTTCCCAATAATAAGCATTGTTTGATGTTTGCTGTTCACACAAAATGCAATATAAATGCTACAACTAGAAGCATGAATTTAATAACCAGGAAAGGTTATTTGAATTCTCCACATATTTTTTACTGGATTAAAATCTGCTACAAGTCATGTTAGAGTCAGTAGAGAGACAGATGAAGCATGAAACAATTTGGCCATGCACCTTTAGGTCAGGAGTTCAGAATTAACAGAAGCCTCTGTCAGTGTCTTTGTTTCCTAGATATAGAGTGACCGTGTTGTTGTTATTGTTATTGTTGTTTTTGTTATTTTTTTTGTTGGGTTTTTTTTTGTTGTTTTTTTTGATTAAGTAGTGGTGAACATTTTGAAAGTAGATTAAACCTAAAAAATACCAGGCTTTATACTTCTAAGTCACATGCTGAAAATCTGAGAGGATTAGCACTTTTTTAAAAGTTTCCCTTTTTGACATATTTCACTGTCTAATCTGAAATCCCTGTTTAACTACAAGCAGTAACTGGCTAATGCACATCTAAATGCAAAGCTAGAATAATGGGGTTAATAATTAAAGGCAAGGAACTTCAATATTGTTATTAATTTTGTTTTATTATTTAATACTAGCACACAATCAAATGAGATAGAAAATGCATGTCTCCTGTGAATATACCTGTAGAGGAGTGTGTGGTGGTTTTTTCCCTTTGTTTGGGCATTTAAGCCTTCATGAATTGTTTTACAGCCTTAGTGCTTTGAGATATCTGGAGACAGAGGGTCAGCTGAGAAAACAGCTCCCCAGGTATGGAATGAAGTGTTATTCCTGGGAAAAAGCTTTTCCTTTGTGGTCTCACATTGCAACTGTTTTCCCAAACTCCTCAGAAATTAGAAAAGCTCCTGTTTTAAACCTGTTTTAGACCACTAGAACTTCTTTTCCTCAAGGTCTGCATGGTGCTTAACCTTTCTGTGAGCAGTTGTATAAGTTTTTTAATGAGCTGGGATCAGTTAAAATGACATCTGTGATCACAGTAGTTTCCCCATCTTTCTACCATAAGCACAAAGAACAAAGGGAAAAGGATACAGATTTCTAGCTGGTAATTTCACAATGTTGTTGTGAGAGTGAAGCTAAAAGAATCTTAAGGAAAATGTTCTTTTCTCTTATAGGGACTTCAAGGGAGATAAGAAATTGCTAAAGACTTTGTGTCAAAAAAACATTACTTGGTCCTGGAGTGTGTGTGTGTCTGTGTGTGTCTGTGTGTGCATGAGAGGGAGAGAAAAAGCTTGCACAAGTCTTCAGTAGCTTGTGAAGCACAAAGAAAATAACTTTGTGCATATAAAGAGGCCTAGGCTTTTATGGTGTGGGTTTTTTCCAGATCCAGAAATGCTTTGAAATAGCTGTGAGCCGTGAGCTAAGACACAAGCAGAAAGTCCTGAGACAAGGAAAGCCTGGTGACTAGTATTATGTGGGATGTTTCTCGCCCTCTCTGAATAGAATTCACAAAATATTTGAAAGACCAATAAAGGAGAGACACTTTCCAGGCCTCTCTGAGAGAAAAGAACAGCTGAAAAATGATCTAAAGAGGGGCAGGAAATTGTCCCCCAGGAACTGACCTTAATCTGTATCTGATTCAGGCTGTTAATCTTTTGCTGATTCTTTTGATTTGCTGTTTTAATTCAGAGGGGTTTTTTTTTCTAATCCACATTTAGGTGTTTTCAGCTCCTGGAGTCTTCATTCAGCCCTTCAGCATCATTGCCACACAAATGGCCTGGTTCTATTTGGTTTTATTGTGCCTGGTTTCTCTAGACATTTTTTTATCAATCAAGATTTCCTCGCTCCATGCTTTTGCTGGCTTTTTTTTTTTACTCTTTTCTGCTTACTCTAGAAGCTTCTGCTGTCAGACTTGAGCAGCAATGTGGGATCCAGTTCCCTGTGATGGGTGCAGGGTGCTGCTGCAGATCCCCAGGGACAAAGAAGCATAGCAGTGCAAAGTTGCCACACTGAGCTAAAGCATCTTCAAACTTCCTTGATGGTCCTTTAATCATCAGTTGTTATCAAGACTGGAGGCATCAGTAGCTTTCTCTTAAGCCTGGCAGCACAGAGCAATGCCTTGTTATGCAAATCTTGGTGTTTCCTTGGTTAAAATTTTGGAACTATTATAAAATGGAGCCTAAAATACATCTTTCACTTAACTTTGAGAAGTGTTGCTGTTAAAAGTATTTGATTCTAGTAGCAAATCTAGCTTTCAAGACTAATGATTAATGGCAGTCATTCATCAGCACCAAAATGTGTGCAAGTCTATTAATAATTCTTGATAGGATAATATTCCCCAAGCAGAATTTAGAAGTTCTATGCATGCCAAAATCTTGCTGGATTCTCTTTTCCCTCTGGAAAATGCAAGAACCTACAGTTTGTGTTTACTTACTTGAAACTAAGTTAGCAAGTAAGGTAAAAAGAAGTAAGTTAATCATCTTGTGGCATTGTTCTTTCAGTCTCTCTGTAATCAGCAAGAAAATGTATTGGAGTGAAAAGGAAAAGCTTTTCTTAAATTCCCCCGTGGTTGTGTATAGGTTTGACTCTAACAACATGCTGAGCTCTGTGGATAGTAAATCCTCCTTTTTAAAAAGAACATTTTGCAAAGCTGTAACAGGAAAATATATATATTTGCGGTAGACTTATGGGTATGTGGGTATGGCAGCTTGACAGTAAAAAGTCATAGATCCTCCACTGGAAAATGCCAAAATAAACTCTTCACTCTGAAAGGGCACTGTAAATGTCAGCCTTTAGCACACTCAGATCTGCTACCGAATGTGATACAGACATACTGCTCTGTAATGAGTTTTGCTGCCTGGAAGAAGTGCCTTTTTGGTTATGCCCACCTGACTCCTGTTTCACAAAAGATACTTGATCTTATGCAGAAGAAGTAATGAGATTTGGGAGGAAGTTTTAATCTCAATATTCTCATGCTAAAATATTCCTAGGGTAAACAGTATTTGCACAAACACTCCCAGGCAATCATTCTGACATTCAGTTACAAAAGAATTACAACCTGCTTTGATTAAGGTCAAGAGGCAAGAGACACAAGCTGAAACACAGGAAGTTCCCTCTGAACATCACAAAAAACATCTTTATTGTGAGGGTGACCAGTAACTGGAACAGATTGCCCAGAGAGGTTATGGAGTCTCCTTCTTCAGAGATATTTAAAAGCTGCCTGTATGGGATCCTGGGCAGCTTGCTCCAGGTGAACCTGCTTTAGCAGGGCCACTAGGTGACCTCCAGAGGTCCCTTCTAGCCCTGACATCCTGTGATTCTGCCTGTAGCTACATCTTAGGTTGTTCTGGAGTAACCTGTAGTGAACATGCATTCAAAGATGCTAAATTGGACACATTTTGCACACTTCACTCCTCAGAAAAACTTCCATGTGCATCACCCAGTTATGTGCTACAAGCAGTGTACCAGAATGGTTTTCATGGATAACTGAGGCTGCATAGGGATCTATGAGGAGATATTTCTCTCCCTCTTGTTTGATCTCTGAATTTCTGCAGGCTTCCAGGCACATTGTTATCAAAGAGCTAAGGGAACCATATGATTAGAGGCAGGGAAGGTGCTAGCTTTGTAATGTCCATTTAAAAGGTCCAATGAGAGAGCAAGGAGGAGAAGCAGAATCAGCTCTCAAAAACCATGGACATTCCAAAAGTTAGAGAAAACATCATGGGAAGAAAGGATGAGAAACGAGTATCTGAGCTTTGTTGTGAAGAGGGAAACCAACCAACAGAAAAATAGTCATAACAATGTGCTAGGAAAGATGGGTCAATAAGAGGAAACAAAAACCACAAGAAGATGAATACTTTGTGTTAGAACCATTAAATTGCATAAAAACTATCCAAATGTCGGTTTCTTCGAGTAACTGTTGTGGTTGCTAGATAGTTGCTTGTAAGTGGAAGGTGCCAGCCCACTAGTGACTATGGCAGAAATATATGAGAGATGATCTCCAAATCAAATTGTCAGACACACTTTGACCTCTCCCACACAGGGTATTATAGTTCATGTCTTCAGGAGTGGAAGACCTGTAGCTGTGGCAATTTTTATGACTATCATATAGTCTCTTTGTGTCAACAGAGTGACAAGCAGCCAGATGAAAAGCAGAAAGAGAGAGATGGAAAGATGCTGGAGAAAAAAATATTGTAAAATCTAAAATACTTTTTAAACCCATGATTTTCTTTCCCTATTAAATAGCATGATGCATTTTCAATCTAGCCTCATGGAGCTGTGAAAAGACTCTACCCATGTCTCCTTTTTTTTCTTCAGTTGTCTTTTCAAATGTTGTGGTATCAGGAAAGAGGGAGTCTTCTGCTGATCCACAGCAATATTTCAAAGTAGAAGCAGAAGCTGGGGAAGAGGAACTGTAAACCTGTTGGCCTGAGGGCTTACTTATCAATCACTGAGAAACCTCTTCATGCCTCTCTGCTCAGCCTGTTCTGCCCTATGTAACATGTCATTTCCCACAGAATTTAATGCTCTTGAAGTTTTTTTACCCAAATTATAAAATTTCGGGTTTATAGTAGTTTTAAATCTTTAAGATTTGCATTACAGAAACATAAAGTAAAATATTTTAAGTCTTAGGATATGTTTTGTCAACCCAAAAAAGTTTTTGCAGAGAGTACTATGAGGCCAAAGCCAAGGGAAGAGATCTTGCACTTCTGTGTTGTAACAGTCGCCACTGGGCAGGCAGCTGCCAAGTGTCCTGCAGCTGACATTGATTCTCACTGGCTTTCATATCCCTCTGCTTTCAGAACCGATGCCCCGAGGCAGAGGAGTTTGTCTTCAGCCATTTCGTGATCTGTAACGACACCCAAGAGACGCTGCGGTTTGGCCAGGTGGACACCGATGAGAATATTTTGCTGGCTACTCTCCACAGCCACCAGTACAGCTGGCGCTCACACAAGTCCCCACAGGTATGGCAGAAACAGCCCTTCCAGGGCAGCTTTTGCTAAAGCTGGTGGTGGCTTTATGCACTGATTCTTCTGCTTTCTCTGTGGTCTCAACTATCTCTAAAGCTCCAGCTCCTTCAGGAGTCACACACTGGGGGCTGCAACACAGAGAAAGGTAAACAAAGTGTGAGGAAAGCCAGAAGTCTTTAAAAGTTACTCAAGGGTAGAACTGAATGTGTATTTTTTGTAAGGCCAAGCAGTTGTGTGAAGCTTCTGAAAAAAGGGAAGACAGCTTGCCAGGTTTCTATAACTAAAGCAATCAGTGTTTTCTGAGATGTACATTAGAGGTTTGGGGAGTTTTTTTAATGAATTGTTTTTACCAGAAGCATCTGTTCACTGAAATTGTTTGCAGAACAGGGTCAAACTGGACAAAGCTCTCAACTTCGTGCTTGCCTTAGAAAATATTTGAAACTGTTAGAAACACCCCACTTATATAGTTTAAATAATACAGTTTTTGGATTATTGGATTTTTTTTCCTAAGGATAAACACTGAAACTGAAATAAAATATTTTTAAACTATCACCAGGAAGTATTTCAATGAAATTATAGAATCATTTAAGTTGGAAAGACCTTTAAAATCATTGAGTTCAACCCAGTACTGCCAAGTCCACTACTAAACCATGTCCCTAAGTGCCACATCCACACATCTTTTAAAGAGTTTCAGGGATGATGACTGAGCCATTCCCTGAGCAGCCTGTTCCCATGCTTGACAACCCTTACCATGAAGCAACCTTTCCTGACATCCAAACCTTCCTGGCACAACTCGAGGCCATTTCCTCTTGTCCTATTACTTGTTACTTGGAAGAGGAGACCAGTACTTGGGTGGTGGTGAAAAATAGATTTCTCATCTTAATTCAAGACAGGACAAGAACTTAAATCTAATTTTAAAAGTGTTTATGGGACAGCAAACCCATTTCTTCTCTTTCTTAGTACATACCCAGCTCCTGCTGAGTAGGAAACTAACTACAGACCTTGTGCCACCCCATTTGCTGAGCAGTATTCCTTCCCTGAAAATTTACTAAAATTTTTACAGATCTTAGTGGGAACATAGTGAATGGGAGTTCCTAACTCCTCTAGAGCCCCTAGGAAATACCAGTCTTAGCATGTGAGAAAGAAGGTGAATTTTGAATGGTAATTCTAAACAGGAGCTGTGCCCACTTTCACTGCTGACAAGTTTCAAATTACACTAGGAGGCAGAGATGGCAAATTTACTGTGGTTTTCATTCATATGTCAGCTGATGGATATGCAAAACTACTGAATTTTACATGAATGTGGTAATCTGTGCAGGGCAAAATCTGCCAGAGTAAACAGTTGCAGTTGACACCGAAGTCAAGGAGTAAGTTAAGAGGAAGCCAAGCTAATAAAGGACCATCTTAGCCCAGCAACAGAGGAGCTGTTATAAAAAGTGTGTGCTGGTGTGATGGTGACAGAGAGAGGCCTTTGGAGACTCAGAGGCTCTGGAGTACTGTATGTCCTTTCCCATGTTTTCTCACACACACCAAATGCCTGTGATGCCCCATCCCACGGGTGAACAAACCAAATGGTGACTGTGCTCTGTGCAGCTGGGCACCTGTCAGAGTGTGAGACAGGATACCCACTCATCAGGTGAGGCATTACAGTTGTCATTCCCTTTGGCTGGGTGAGGGAGAAAGAAAGCTAGCTAAGTGTGACCCATATTTCATAACCAATTATCACTTGCATTTGTGGCAACCACCCAAAATTACATTTAAACCTTTCCATAAATACATGGAAGAAAAAGGAAATATTTAAAGCAGTTGTAAATAAACCCAGAACTAAAAAGGCTTTCCTCTTAAAAATTTGTTATATCCATTTTCTGGTTACTTACATAAAAGCATTCAATTGTGAGAATTCTCATTTTAGATAGATCTACTAAAGATGTAGTTCTGCTTATGGTGAATATTCCATAATGGTGCAAACTGGAAAGAGTTTTGAAAATTAATATTACCTCAAGCAAGTGAAAAGTTGAAGAGTTAAAATGACAGCTCATTACTGATACTTAGTTGCAACTGAACTAGAAACCACCATCAGAATATATGGCATTAGCCATCTAACACCTGGAAAACTTAAACTGTGCTTTCAGTCATAGATATGAGCAGTGCAAAACATTCCATTTTCATGGCTGCTGTGTAAGTTTCTTATTAAATGAAAAATAAAAGTGCAGGATGAAAGATGGGAAAGTCCATCAGAAAACCAAATCACTCATAAGAGAGTAGGTGAGGTGACAGTACGAGCTTCAGATTAATTTTTCAAATATTCAGTCTTCATCTAACAGTTGGTGATGTCAAAGGGTTTCCCCATTCTGTTTTGCTCTGATCACATTTAGATTCACTGAAGAATTGGGCTGATAAAAGTCAGAAGTGTCATGATGGATTCCTATGTCCCAGGAGATGGCAAAGCTAACAGCTCACTCCTGACTCAGCCACACTTCTGGCCAGCAGGCTCTTCTAGTAGGGAGGTTGGACCTCCCTTGTCCCAACCTCTGGAATAATTTCAACATGATTTCTTCTCTCTTAATATTTTTAAACAGCCATGTCTTGCTGGGAAATTTAGAGACTAAGAAGCAGCACTATGGTAATTTCACTGAAGCTTTATGGAAGCACAGACTTTCTTATACACTGTTGAGATAGAAACAAATTTTCTTTACGAAGGTCTTGTAAAGAGAGGACCTTGGCATTCCCCTATGAGCCTTTTCATTTGGTTATTGCCAATATGAGCCATTGTAAATACAGCATTCAGAATGACAGTCCATCTAACCAGTACAATCCTTTGTCATTTTAAATCACACAAAACAAGTTTGTTTAAATGTTATTACGGATGTTGTTGTGTACATTTCTTTAATGTTTAATATAAATCCTTGAAATGAAAACAACTCAATCAAGACATCAGGTTGTCCCTGTTATACTATGGCACTTTTCTAATTGTTTCCATGCAAAACTATCTAGCAGCTTGTTATCCAAAGGTTAGAATAATGCCCAAGCAAGGACAAACCCTCTGAGTGTCATATTCATGGAATGCTAGATGACTTCATAGTTATGAAATTATTTCATTTCTCATGATAATTCCTGACTTGCCAAGTTAGTGAATTTTAAGAACTCTGAGAGCAGATTGTAAGATAAATGTGAAATAATCCATACTTCTGGAGTCAGGGACTTCCCTCCAGGCATTAGTTCATACTTGACTTACTTGACTTACTCTTGGGGATAAAATGAGTTAGGACAAGGTCTTAGATACCACATTCTCTTACTGGGAAAGAAAACCAACTTGCACAACTTTGGCTGGCTCATGTTTCTTGTTACACAGGCACTAAGAAGCAGCGGTTGCCATGAAATACTTTATTTAACCTCTGCAAAATGTTTTTTTAGTATGGCAAGGCAGTTCAGTTGAATGAAAATAAATAGTTTTAAAAGGATTGTATTTCTTTTACATTCACATCAATAAAATTCTCCATTTTTCTTTTGCTAATTAAGCATAGAGATACGGTAATTGCCCATTTAAATTATTTAACACAATTAAATATATACACACCTAAAATATTTTTAACATATAGTTCTATAATGCCTTATTTACATTTATAATTAATTTTATTATTAATGAAACTGTAGGCTATAATTCTAAAAAATTCAACTTTTTTACGTTACGAAAACAGCTATAACACACCGAGGATTTGGATTTATCAGCTCTTGATGGTGTCCCTCCAACTGTTTGGCTTAACTTAAAGCTCCTTGCTTCCTTCATTTTTTTCCCTGCCCGGATCCTTTACATTTCAGGGAACCTAACCTTTCCCTTTTAACTTTCACTCCAATTCCTGCAAGTCTCGCTGGTTTGGCTAATATTTCAGTAATAAGTCTGAGGTCGGATGCTCACTCTTCTACACCACTCCATCCCCCACATTTTCCTCAGATTTCATGAGGTTTTGGTCCCCCTTAGGGATGAGACACCCCCAGCTATATAGTCCCTTTCAGAGTTGGGGTAGGTCCAAAACTGATGATATTTGAGGCTTTAAGCAATTCTACCTAAAGCTGCCAGATTTTGTGAGTTCCTTTTGCAGATTTTAATGAAAGTTAGAGGTCTGTTAGATATCATTAAAAGGGAAGAGAAGATACATCATTCCTGTGCTCTACAGACAACACTGGCTCCTACATTTTTATTGGATCCAGTCTGCACTCCTTATCTTGATCTTCACATTGTTTTGTGGGATGGGCCCCAGTTACATCAAAAGTCATGTTTTTCTCCAAGACAGCTGTGTTTTTTAGATGAACTGGAGCATATGATACATAGGGTGAAACTGAAGTTAGAAGAGATCAGATCTTCCTAGTAATTTACTCAGAGTTAAGGAATTCTGTCTTGCAAGACAGTAGGCAATTGGAGGGTCCCACTAGGGATCATAGCAAATGTAAAAACCAGATATTCATGTGAGAGTCCCCTGAATGTATTCTGCAGAGATTGTTTGCTTATGAACAGACAGCAGAAATTGTCTATAACATGCTAATTATTACTAGTTGTTTCCCCCACACTCAGACTTGAGCAGAGTCCTCTGAGGAAGCACTGAGTGATGGATTTAAGTTCATTTGTTTGCTTTCTATGCAAAACATAATGTTGCAAAGGAGAAGTTTTTAGAAGTAGCAGCTCTCAAACCTTTCTGCAGTCTCTTTCCAGGGTTACAGTAACAGTTACCCATTTTCTCTTTTCATCATCTTTAACTTGAAGCAGCAGATATAATGGATAAAAATCAGTTGCTATGTTGAATTTGGCAATGCCTTCAATGAGGATTTTGTTATAAATAAAATATATTTATTTCTTATCATAGTAAGTAAATATGACTGAAACTGTGTCATTTTATTGCTACTTGTATAGAGTTTGAGAGAAAATAGATCTATCACTTTTCTGATCATACACTTGAGTAGATATTAGTACTGGTAAATACATTATTAATACCTGCACTGAAACCCATTTAAATTTTTCCTATTTTAAATAGCATGTCTGTGAACACAACATCTAAATTTTATCAACATACTTTTTAAAGGCTGCTGTTGTTTTACAAATAGCAAATTTGCTATTTAAGAACCTCCTCCTCATTCTCCTACAAAAAAAAAAGACTGAAGCCAAATTTTGATTCATGTTGCAGCAGGATGACAATTCATTGTTATTTACTTCCATGTTGCAGTTCTTTCAGATATTGGGTTATATAATGTGTAAAATTATATGCAGTACTCTGTGAGTTCTAACTTACAAACTGTAACTTATGTATCAGTTGTTATTGGGATATTTTCCCATTTTACTCTTTAGGAATGTTACAGGTTCTCTGAACAAGCTCTTGTACTTTAGATATCCCCCCCAGGTCATTTAGAGAACATCAGGCAAAAGAAGTTCTATGTTATTTTACACTGTTCAAGTAGTGAGAAGGGTACTATTGCTTTGGGGAGGGGGGTCCTGCATTCTAAATCAATGCTTATACTATATTACATGTAACTGAATTTCTAGGTAATATCTGGGGCAGATAAGGATTAATATGATCCATATATGAAACCTCATAATGCAGTTACTGTTCCTTAACCAAAAGACTTGAGCAGTGTGTAGAGTGAGTTTGTACCTGTGAGGTTCAGGTCTGCTTTGTAGGTTATGCTGAGGTTCACAACATCTCCAGGAAGCCCCCAGGATCAGAGTTTATCTGCCAAGTGTGACCTTTTTTCTGCTAGCCAGCATGGGGCTGATGGAAATTACCTTTTTCCATGCTCTCTACTGCTTTTCTGTCTTACGAGGGCTGATGGCTGAGAACTGGCCAGATCTCCCAGGTCACGTGAGAAAATTGAGCCAAAGTGAAATTCAAGGTGTTTTGGTGGCCACTGCAGCTGATAATGTGCAGAATAAATATTTCATTCATTGTTTTTCCAAATACTACTTGGTTTTATTGTTGTAAATCCTAATCCTAGTCAAGAGCCACCTTATATTGTGAAAACACAGTGAAAAATACAAATCAATCTTCTCTTTTAATTTTTCAATTAAAAATTTCTTTAGCTTCAAGTCTTAGAATTTAGCTCCCATCTCCACAGCTACATTTCCTCCATGCTGCTGTACTATCACAGCTTTTATTTCACTCTCTTCTGTCTTTTAAAATAACAACTGCTTCCACACCATTAACTAAGTCCTCACTTGATTCTTCCCAAACTCTCAGAGTTCATAGCAATTACCCTTGTTTCCCTCCAAAAAACATTTTCTGGTTTCACTTCCAAGAGAAATACCATCTAAATAACCTTGGTGAAATTAAGTCAAATCTACAAGCAAAGTAGAAATCAAATTTGCATCATGAAGCATTTTGAGGGCTCAAGCTTTAAATTACTTATACAGCTTGAAATTGATGCCTTTTCTGGACAGGCTCCCTTCTTAGTCTCACTTTTAATCCCCCATTTTAGTCCTCATGCCTTGTCATATGACACTCAGCTTTATTTACTCAGACCATATCACTCATTCACACATCTAACTGAAAACCTAAGTAAATTTTGAGGAGCACATAGAAACATTCTGTGAAGAGGCATGATAAAGATATTCTGTATTTTAAAGATAAAGCTTTTCTAGCCATTTGCTCTTGTAGGAGCAGCTTCATCTTAGTCTACCTCCCTTGAAGTAATTTCTATTCCTCTGAAAGCAGAAATCCATAATGGCTGAGAATTACAAATCCAAACCCCAGCCAAGTCTAGTCAAAACAAAACTCTCTGGGTTATCTGCTGGTATATTTCCCTGACAGAAAATGCAGAAATCAAATATTTACATGAGTAAGTGCCTATCTTCACATACACAATAGATAGTCTGTTTAAATTGTCTCTAAGCTACAAATTTTTTACTTATCACTGGATTGTATTTTTTAAAATGCTTTGAAGTCCATTTTTTTGTGCCTTTATGCAATGATTTCTCTTTTCTCCTAACATATGTCCCATACCTAGCTACATTTGTTGAACTTTTTTTGAACAATGTCTAATAAATTCTTAGAATTAGCATAAAGCTTGATAAATTGAAAGGGAGTTAATGGCAATTATTGCAACTCTGTAGTATCAGGTCAGTTTGATCCCTGTTTGGTCAGAGTGAGGTGCAAATAACACCAAGGTTGTGGGTTCAATCCCTGAATGGGCCACTCACTTAAGAGCTGGACTTGATGACCCTTTAGAGTTCCTTCCAATTTAGAAAATTCTGTGAATCTGTAAATCTGTTTTCTGGTAAAATAATGCTAATGCCTGATTACTTAAGTCTCTAAAGTCACTTCCATTTTTATTTCCTGCCATATACCTCTGTGTCACTTAGTGTCATTTGCTGATTATTTCTAGCCATCTTTTCCAGAAATCTCACATTTAAATAACTTAATAATCCAGAGATCCTTTTTTTGTTTTATGGGAATGCATGTTTCTTGGCTCAAAGGTAAACTTATACAGTACCCAATTCTTATACTGTTAGGTCATTAATACAAATACATTAGGTATCTTGAAATTATGAAGGCTGTATCCTTGGCATTTACTGGTATGCAAATAGTATGTTTGTAAAATAAGAAAATGCCAATATACGGTAATAGCTCTTCTTTATTTTTCTTTCTGTACCTTGAAGTTAAATGCAGACTAATCATTGTGCTACAAAGAAAATTAGTAAGGCAGCATTTGGCAGCTAATGACTGCCCAGGGAAAGCTGACAGCATGTTCTTTGGGAACATTCAACTCATGAGCAAAACTGTTTATACAGGGTGGGAGACATCCTAATGTTGTAGCTACATGTAATTACTAATTGTCAATTATAGCATTTACATGACATCTATCTTTGGAGCACACAGTGTTTTGTGGGCCTGCTAGCTGAGACTGACCACTTAAGTACCTTTTCTCATTATTTGGCTGTCATTTCCAGCTACCATTCTCTCCAAAGTAAACAGTTTTCGTGTTTCTCCTAATTTTCATATGTGATGAGATTTATTCCCAGCTGCCTCTGTAAGAAACTGAACAGATTCCAGCCACTGCAATTGGATTTTTTGTTGCTTTCTTTTTCCTTTTCTGTAACTAATACTTAGGAATCGAAGTGACATGTTTGTTCCTGAGTTTGCCTATGCTAGTGTATAGCCTCCCTCAACATAACCTTGAATTTACAGCTGTGCCCACACGTGTGCACATCCCCGTGCCTGTCCTTGCACACACGGGCACGTATCAGCCTTTGTGCTGCCAGCATAAAACTCATTTGAATCTGAATGCAACAGTCATCACTCTTGCAAATTCAAAAGCCACCCACTGAATGGATGTTATTGTTCTGTGTGTAACTTGTGCTGAGGATACCACAAATTGCAAACAGGCTACTGAGTTGTAATATCTTTGAAAGTTATTGCTGTGGTTGTTTCTTAAAGCAATGAAAGAAACCCCAGCATCCATCCCTTCACTAAGTCCAACTGACCAGACCCATGGTGAGTGCTATCTCTTTCTGGAAACAAATCATGGAAGAACACAGTATTTACAAGCTTCAGTTTTTACTAGTGTAAATAATCAATCTTTGGGCCTGATCCTGTTCTCAATTACTTGAATTAATTAATGACAGATGTCCAAAATCAGAGTGAAATTCAACCCTCAAGAGAGAATTCCCACAAGGCCTTCATAGGACTGTTTTAAAGAACTTAAGTGATGCTTAGGCTCTGTGCTGGCCCTCTGCAAAGAATAAATTTTACCCAGAATGCTTATTGCTTTGATCCCTTACATATAACTCACATCCTTAAGTTTGCACAGCCACAAAAGATCTATACAGAGCTAAATAGCCAGATCTTCAGCTGGTGTAAATTTATCTAACTTCATTGACCTACATGGAACAGTACCAATTTTCACTACTCTGGCTTAAAGAATCTCCATGGGACAGAGGTAAGTGCGTATGGTGGGTAAATGGATGAAAGGCTCTTCAAATGATGAAAGACTGTATTGCTCTGGAAGTGATTTAAGTTAAACTGGAAAAAAGCCACTCCTTTTCCGGAATAAATCACATAGGGAGTATAATTATGCAGTTAAATTTCTTCTCATGCAGTCAAGCTTGAACTTACCACCACATTTGTGTAAGAAATGAAATGTTTCCCATCTCTCAGCAATATACCACATTCTGCATTTAACAGGCACATATATGCTAGCTATACAAGTCCTTCTTTATTTTTGAAGGGAAAGGTATTTATAATTTTCTGTCTTATTTTGAAGGCAAAAATCTGGCATGGACCTGCGTTCCATATAACCTTGCTGGTAATAGAATGGACTTCTAGAATGATTTCAAAGGCAGTGAAGTAAATCTCTTATTTCCTGTTTTATGCTCTCTAGTCTACTTGCCCTTTTTTTTCTGAGCAGTTGTGTGCCTGGATGTTAAATATACTGTTAAAGCAGGTAATTTATAGAAATGCATGATTCAGAGCCATTTTATGGTATTGTTGCTTCTTCTGATTGTGCCTGAAATCACAGAATTACAGACTGAATGGATCATTCAGACAACTGGTGTGCTTAGCATTGCTGAGATTTCAAACCAAGAATATTCCGCTGTCATGGGAATTTATATCCTACTGCAAGGCACGGGTTTTTTTCCTGGTTATGTATTGAAGTAGTAATTTCTTTCTTTCCAGCTGTTACACATCTGTATTGAAGGCTGGGGAAACTGGCGGTGGTCTGAGCCATTCAGTGTGGACAACACAGGGACCTTCATTCGCACCATTCAGTACAAGGGCCGGACAGCATCGCTTATCATCAAGGTTCAGCAGCTCAGTGGAGTGCAGAAGCAAGTAAGGATTTGATCCAGTTAGGAAAAAATAACATGAGTAATTTAAACTGTTGCCTATTCATAAATTAGTCACTTTGTTATTTATTCTCTCCTACTGGGATCTGCAAAAAACAAGTGTAGCAGTCTTTTGGGGCTATTTTGGGGAATTTTTACAACTTTTCTCTTCACTTTGGTGTTGATCTTAGCATTCAAAAGCTCAGTTACCAACATGTATTTTATATACTCCAGTAAACATCCCTTTGCATGGTTCATAGGTTCTGGCAGTGCTAAGTTACACCATCTCTTACATGTTTTAAGCTCTTGAGAAACAGATTTTTCACCTAATTTTTTTAAGAAATCATTCATAATATATTCTGGGTTGTAATTCAGGCCTACATATTTTTTAAAAAGAAAGAATTACCAAATTAACGTTTGAAAACAAGCTGCTAAGTTGAAAACAAACTTTCCCTTTGCTGTCTTTGTAAAGAGACACTGCAGCCATTCTGCCTGCACTGGCAGAAGCCAGAGCATGTGGTGGACAGAACATGCTCAGCTCCTGGATGTGGCAGAGCTCCTTGTGCTGTACTGCACAACAACAGTAGAGCTGAGCAGGCAGGAGCAGTGCCTGGTGTCACTGAAAGCCCTGCTGAGATTTCACTTGGTGGGCTGTAGCTGTGGTGTGTGCCCTCATTGATGAAAAAAGAAATGCTGATGGTTGTACAGCATGGAATGATGTTCCCTGGTATAGCTTTGGAGAAAGTCAGATATATCTCTACAATAAACAATTCATGCATGATGGACAGCAACAACCCCGAGTCTAATTTGGTCATTTTCTAGGTGGGTGCACTTAAATAAAGAAACACGTTACAGTCATTTAATGAAATTATAGGCTTTAAAACAGCAGACATGCTGTGAAAGGTCTGGATCATTGGCTTGTGATGGGAATGTGAGGTATCAGTACAAACTTTCTGAAGTACATCCCTGGGACTGCTCAGAAATGTCTCAACATTCAGAGACCATCACAGAACTCTTGAAATGCAAACCAGAAGTGTCAGCCGTGGGCAGTACTGCTGAATTCAGTGGGAAGGAAAGTGGATATGTTACATGTTTCTCTCAAGCATGGATACTGCCTTAGCAATATTTCAAGCATTTTAATGCCTAGATTTCTATGAAATTGCACATACATTTTGGCCAATAAAAATAATGTTTTGCCAGTCACTGCCTTCAGCGGTGCTTGGGAAAGCCTGAAGTAGGGAGATTATTCTTCTACAAGTTTTCACTCTCTAATTCAATTTTAACTTTTTTTTCCACAATAGTTTACATATGAGCTGTATTTTTTGTGTGTTTTAGATCCTAATCTGTGGAAGACAGACAGTCTGTAGTTACCTTTCTGAAAGTATTGAACTGAAAGTGGTTCAGCATTACATTAGTCAAGATGGACAGGCTGTTGTTAAAGAACACATCAACTGCCTTGCAGCCAAGCAGAAATTGCCTTCATACATCCTAGAAAACAATGAGCTCACTGAGTTGAGTGTGAAATCTACAGGAGATGAAGACTGGTCCCAAGATGTGTGTCTAAGTTCTAAACACACAGAACACAGCACTGTCATTCAGGTATGACTAGAAATGTGTATATGGAATAGAGCATTAAAAATGTCTGAGAGAACTGAGTAGGTCTCATTCAGACTTCTGTTTGATATGATGAAGTAGTGAATGTTATCATCCTGAAATAATGTTTCCATAATGCTGATCTTTCTACAAACAGGTACCCTCTTCAAAGAGTTCCATTACATATGTGTGGTGCACAATTTTGACTTTAGAGCCCAATTCACATGTGCAACAGCGATTAGTAAGTACATTTAATGTCTCTGAAATCTAAATGTTTATGCCTTACATGTCATGTAATAAATGAAGGTCAGAATGACCCACTGTAAAATTTATCAGTAGTTTGTTTCAACTGTTATAGTACTGAAATAAAACTGGGTTTAAATTGGTGTATTCTTTTCTTTTTGTAGATTATTTTCAGCCCTCTTTTCATTGTAAGGAGCCATCTTCCAGACCCTATTATCATACATATAGAGAAAAGAAGTCTAGGGCTGAATGAAACACAAGTGATTCCAGGGAAAGGACAAGAGAAAGCACTGCAAAATATAGAACCTGATCTTACACACCATCTGACTTTTCAAGCCAGGTAAAATACTCATTTTCCTTGAAAATGGTTCATTTGTATGGCAAAGAATGAGTAATTTACATTTCAACTTCTCCTGCCTTTTATTCCAAAAGCATGCCAAGTGCAGAGGAGATATGACAGAATAAGCATATGTAGCCTGAAATGATATCATAGGAAATATTAAATTTGGTATAACTACCTTAAGCACACTGGCATTTGTTTGATTAAGTACTCTATAGTCTTGTGTTTTAAAAAATAAATTCCTGAATTGTCTTGAAATATGTTTTGAGAATACTGAAGAGTTTTTAGGGTCATTACAGTGTCATGAGAAATCCATGCATGTCAGTAAATTCTCAGGAACTTGCTGGACATTGTAACTTGATTCGTCCACGACTACCTTGAGAGCGTTCTTGCTGCAGAGTACACTTGGGAAGCCTCATCAGAGGAAATGTTAATGCTTGATCTTGATGTGTGACTGAGTCTGTTTTCAATGGCAGGGAGGAAGATGATCCATCAGAGTGTGCAGTCCCTATCTCAACCACTCTGATTAAACAGATAGCGACTAAATCCCACCCGGCTGGCAACGTCAGCCAAGTGCTCTCCGAGTTCTATGGCACTGCCAGTCCTCCCCAGCCTGCATGGCCTTACAACAGGAAGGATTCAGACAGGTAATTCTTTGCTATACCTTCTTCATGACTGTTGCATTGCCTGTCCAAATAAACTGAAATCACATTCTGGAAGACTGTATGCAATAAACATTGACTATATTTTCAGCAATTACATAATCCCTGCATGTAAACTGCAGAACCTGTGGCAGGTGGAGAAAAAATTAGGAAAAAAATCAGCCTCAGGGCTGCCCTTATTTAAACTGAGAAGGTTGCATCAGTATGGATATTTTAAAAATGGAACCATTTTTTTGTGAATGCACTTTCTTTACTGCAGCTCTAGAGGCTGTTGTTTATTCAGCTGCTGTTTGTTTCAGTTGAGGAACAGAGAGTTGCTGTAGAAGTAGTTGTTGGGGAAAAAAAAAGGAAATGTGATTTGATGACTACAGAAGTCACAGGTTTAGCTCTGAAGGAAATTGGTAACTCTGTTAAGGCATTTATTAATTGATTAAATTTAGGTTGAGCTTGTGGAGTTAAAAATAGGCCTTTATAGCCTACATGTATCTAGATCTTTCTGACAGCACCTCAGTGTGTTCCAGAATGATAAGGTAAGAAGAGAAGTTTTTCTATTTCACAACCAGAAAAGCCGTGCAAATTTCTGAAAATGACATCTTAGCATTTGTAAACTTGAATTCATTATTCCTTTGACTTTATGCTTTTCTTTATTTGTTTTTGACAGCAATGAACAGCTCTCCCAATGGGATAGTCCAATGAGGGTAAAGCTGTCAGTGTGGAAACCGTGTGTTAAAACTCTGCTGATTGAACTCCTGCCCTGGGCACTGCTTATCAATCAGTCCAAGTGGGACCTCTGGCTGTTTGAAGGAGAGAAGATTCTTCTTCAAGTACCTAGTGGGAAAGTTATTATACCTCCCAACTTCGAGGTAACTTTGCCATTCACATTAGCAGGCACAGTTCTGCTAAACACACTGATTCTGAAGGAAGGTTATTAGTCCAGATGATTCCCACTTTCCAGTCACTGTGTCTGTGTGCCTGTTAGTCATACAATGAGGACTAGCAAGAGCAATAGGAATTTACCACACTGAGTCACTGAATGGGTAACACAACATACTTGGTAGCAATGTTTGAAAAACAACAACCTAAAGATGCATAGTTAAAAATTGTCTGCAAGACACTGTAGGAAGAAGGCCTTCATTCCATCAGCTGCTTTCTCCCCTTCCTCTCAGTTCAGCCAAAGAATCCACAATATGGGTGTAATGTAGCAGCCCACGAAAATTGCTATAATGGCCTAGTAAAGACTTTGGCCCCAGCTGTGCCAATGTGTCACTTGGGAAATTGCTGACCACAGTTGCAAAATTGACAGCCTGAAAGGAATGTTTGGTTTGAGAGAACTTTATGTTATGTTACGTCATAGCTTTTAGTGTTACAGAGAAGTTAATAATGACACAGGATGAATTACAATAGGGGAAGGGTTTTTTTAGAATGCCTGCCTTCCTTAATTCAATGTTGCATATCTTCCCACACATCTTGTCCATGCACA
This sequence comes from Notiomystis cincta, assembly GCA_013398075.1. Lineage (NCBI taxonomy): Eukaryota > Metazoa > Chordata > Aves > Passeriformes > Notiomystidae > Notiomystis > Notiomystis cincta. Next base: position 166,749 of record VZRX01012905.1, on the reverse strand, counting down.
TTCTTTTTTATTGTAACTCTAATATTCTTTAATTTTGAAATAATTAAGGTGATTTGACATAGCAGCTTGTTAATTCCAATTGAGAAATCTGATTCTTCCTGTTTGTTCTGTCATCTTTTTTCCCCCCATGTATGACTGTTAATGAATAAAAGGTCTGCCTAGTAACACATCTCAGTGTAGACTATGGCCTGGAACCCCTGTGAGGATCAGTTCCTTAATCCACCTTGTGGTTTCATCTATCCTTGTACTACATAGAGAGAATCAGAGGGAGAAAGACAGGAAATTATATTCACCATCGACTGGAAACTGCATTTAGAAGTGTAGTAGAAATGTATCAAATTGTGAACAACGGATAATCAGTCATGTTTTCACTTGCAGGAAGCTTTTCAGATTGGAATATACTGGGCAAACACTAATACAGTGCACAAATCAGTGGCAATTAAACTGGTTCATAATGTGACCTCCCCAAAATGGAAGGATGCCGATAATGGGGAAGTAGTAACGTTGGATGAAGAAGGTTTTGTTGAAGCTGAAATTAAACTTGGTGCTTTTCCAGGTCATCAAAAGGTTAGAAGAAAATTATAATGATTTGTAACTTTATCATGTAAAAACAAAGTCATATAGCAGATAAAACAATCAAATGTATGTGGTGTGAAAGCTTCTCCCTAATTATGTTAATATATGTCCAACATAAAGAGAGTATAAACAATGTATGAAATATAATTTAAAGAATTAGATTGCCAAAAACATACTGTGCAACCCATAAAATAATACAATATCTCCTGGAAAAAGAATTAATGAATTCTTGTTCTTGTTTGGATAACACTGACAGATGCAACTTCAAAAGTACGTGATGTGGCTCTGGTTACGAAGTACATGAATACAGAGAGGATTTCTTTGATTAGAAAGAAAACAGCACTTCTATTGCTACATTTCACTACCTTTTGTGGTTTCATGTGACTTCATCCCAGTTTTCATTATCTTACAGTTGTGTGAATTCTGCATTTCTTCCATGATTCGGCAAGGTATACAAATTCTACAGATAGAAGATAAGACAACAGTAATCAATGATACATCATATCAAATCTATTATAGGCCACAGCTTTTTTTTTCCAAACCCCACTCAGGAGAAGAGGTAAAGCACTGTAGAGACTGTTTTTGTTTGTCATCTGTGGAAAATGATTGTTTACATCTGATCTGTATTTAGATGAGCGGCATTTAGAAAAGCTTGGAACAGAAATCTTTAGACATAATAATCATAAAGTAATTTATATCATTTAGAATACTGAATCCTGGGTAAATTCAACTCCAGTAATTAACTGTGTTCAGAAATCTGTGCAAACAGCAAATTCTTGCACATTGCAGAATTAGTTCTGCCTGTTCTCCATCTGTTCAGACACTAATGGCCATTTCTGTAAAATAGGCAGCGTAATCCGTAGTAGCTGTTGAAAATGTTCTCAGAATTTTTACTGAGTTTGCGTGTAAAAGAGGTATATTGGCCTGGCAGGCTGAAAACTTTTTGTTATCCTTTTGGGAAGATTCCAGTTATCTGAGCAAAGCTGCAGAACTAGAGACGTGCCCAAAGTTTATGTATTTCATAAACTGCATCAAATTGTGAATATCAGTTTTCTAATAATCTCACAGAATATGTAAGGACTAGCTTGCAGGAACCAAAATGTATGCATGGTCAATATATTTTAATCAACCATTTATACATATTTATTGAAGATTACATTTATAGTAAAATATGTGGAAGGAATTCTCAGGGTCAAACTTACTAGAAGAGCTGGCAGATCAACAGATTTTTTAAGTTCCTCTTTCTGTATTGTTTTCCTTCTGCTTTAGTTTTCTTCACATCGGTATCTACAGTTGTGCATCACACATTTTGTGGCAGGCTTATGGCATGGGGAATTGGGAGAATGTTGAGGCTAAAATCCATTCTTAAATGGATTTTGTTCACACATTTGTGTTACAGGAATGGAACTTGATTTTGGTAGAGCTATGTTGTGCTACTGAGAGCCGACTGTAGATCACAGAATTACAGAATCACAGAAGGGGTTGGGTTGAAAGGGACCTTAAAGATCCTCTAGTTCCAAACCCCTCAGCGTGGGCAGGGACCCGGTTGCTCAGGACCCCAGACAGCTGTGCTGCAAACCTACACCTGAGGGCAGAATTCGGCCAAATAGCTTTTAATGCGATGTACTCAGTGTACCATGTGGTCATTGGCTCCTTGAGAGTGTTCTGTGCAAAATCCCCAGGAATAAACCTCCTCTTAGGAGCCAGCACGCCGTGCTACCACCACCTCCTCTTTATTTCCAGGACTTCCACTCGCCCGACAGCGCGGTGTTCAGCGTCGGCCCGGCTGGGGCGGGCTGCGGGGCGGCGCTGAGCGCCGTGCCCTGCTGGGACCTGCTGGGTGAGCCGGGTCCCGCGGCGGCCGCGGCGGCTCCCGGGGACCGACGCGTGGTGCTGAGCTTCGGCGGCGGCAGCGGCGAGCGCTGGAGCCTCCCGGCGCTGGTCAGCAACGCCGTGGCGCGGCAGAGCGTGGCCGTGCCCACGGGCGCCCGTGCGGAGGGAGGATTTTGTACCAGGTACTGCGCGCCGGGCGCTCGCTGGTGGGGAGCTCGGCTCGTTCCCAGAGCCCCAGCTAGTCAGAAACATAAGAGACTAATGCAAAAGTCAAAGTAACACGTGCCCCCCATATGTAAAGGCAAGTCTTACTTTCATTTAAAAATTGTTATCTTCTGATGGTTTTGATGCTTTTATTGTAAGTGATACGACCATATATAAGTTGTACACTTTTTGGAATGTATGGCCCGCTATTTTTTTTACATGCATACAAATAAAAGCATGAAAATCTTATATTGGGGAATTAAGGTGATTTTTAATTTGTGAACAACAATTTAAGCGTTCAAGGACAGTGTATAATAATACAATACCAAAATTTAGGTTTTGTTTATAAAAGGTAGACATATATTTTTGTAAACATAGTAAGAGGGTGAACAAGAAAAGACAAAAGGGACAAAACTATTTGAGATTACAGCAAGGAAAGAATTCAAGCTTTAAAGCTTGAACTGTGCAGTTGTGCATTCTGCTTACAAACTTATGGGTCCAGCTAGTTAAAAGTAACAGTCCAGTGACTTGTCAGATGACCAGCTTCATTTCTTGAACCTGGTATCTGAATCTATTCATGCTTATACTGGTATGAACAGGAAACAATCTGCTGAAATTAGAGAAGCTGCATCAGTATATATTACCAGTGATGTGATCTTTCTCTTGCCTGAAATGCTTAATACTATTCAAACTCTCATGCAGTTCCTCTGAAGAGTCCAAGAGGTGTCATAGTGAATACTAAAGATTCTNACCCCAGACAGCTGTGCTGCAAACCTACACCTGAGGGCAGAATTCGGCCAAATAGCTTTTAATGCGATGTACTCAGTGTACCATGTGGTCATTGGCTCCTTGAGAGTGTTCTGTGCAAAATCCCCAGGAATAAACCTCCTCTTAGGAGCCAGCACGCCGTGCTACCACCACCTCCTCTTTATTTCCAGGACTTCCACTCGCCCGACAGCGCGGTGTTCAGCGTCGGCCCGGCTGGGGCGGGCTGCGGGGCGGCGCTGAGCGCCGTGCCCTGCTGGGACCTGCTGGGTGAGCCGGGTCCCGCGGCGGCCGCGGCGGCTCCCGGGGACCGACGCGTGGTGCTGAGCTTCGGCGGCGGCAGCGGCGAGCGCTGGAGCCTCCCGGCGCTGGTCAGCAACGCCGTGGCGCGGCAGAGCGTGGCCGTGCCCACGGGCGCCCGTGCGGAGGGAGGATTTTGTACCAGGTACTGCGCGCCGGGCGCTCGCTGGTGGGGAGCTCGGCTCGTTCCCAGAGCCCCAGCTAGTCAGAAACATAAGAGACTAATGCAAAAGTCAAAGTAACACGTGCCCCCCATATGTAAAGGCAAGTCTTACTTTCATTTAAAAATTGTTATCTTCTGATGGTTTTGATGCTTTTATTGTAAGTGATACGACCATATATAAGTTGTACACTTTTTGGAATGTATGGCCCGCTATTTTTTTTACATGCATACAAATAAAAGCATGAAAATCTTATATTGGGGAATTAAGGTGATTTTTAATTTGTGAACAACAATTTAAGCGTTCAAGGACAGTGTATAATAATACAATACCAAAATTTAGGTTTTGTTTATAAAAGGTAGACATATATTTTTGTAAACATAGTAAGAGGGTGAACAAGAAAAGACAAAAGGGACAAAACTATTTGAGATTACAGCAAGGAAAGAATTCAAGCTTTAAAGCTTGAACTGTGCAGTTGTGCATTCTGCTTACAAACTTATGGGTCCAGCTAGTTAAAAGTAACAGTCCAGTGACTTGTCAGATGACCAGCTTCATTTCTTGAACCTGGTATCTGAATCTATTCATGCTTATACTGGTATGAACAGGAAACAATCTGCTGAAATTAGAGAAGCTGCATCAGTATATATTACCAGTGATGTGATCTTTCTCTTGCCTGAAATGCTTAATACTATTCAAACTCTCATGCAGTTCCTCTGAAGAGTCCAAGAGGTGTCATAGTGAATACTAAAGATTCTCACACAGACTTCAGATTTTAAAAGAATTTAATGGAAACAATAAGGAAAGAATTCCTTATCATTCCACCACAGGCATAGAGAATCTTATGTTCCTAATCAGTTTTTCAGACTGGATTTTTTGAAGTCACCATGAGGTTAAGGTTTTTTAGGAATGGTCAATAAATTTGCACAAGAGAAAAAAAAGAATTTATGTTTATGCATGAAGATATTTTATATAGCTAATGAGTAGAACTAAATTCATTTAATCTCATTTTGGAAATTGATGTAGTGATGATCCATAACATTAAGATTTAAAAAAGCAATAGCATTGTGGATCATTCCAGGGGAGCAGTCAGTTAGATTTACATGTTTGTTCAAGTATCTTTCATGTGTACCAGAGAAGTATCCATGCAAATTCTTATGGAAAATTTTTTAGATTTATGTTGAAAATTTGGGCCTACAATCTCATGTTTTCAATTTAATATAAATCTCTGCTGGCTAGGGCTCTCATCTTGTAGACACACGTGTTCAATTTAACTCATGAGTACTCTCCATGAAGCAATTTCTTCTCTCATGGTTTTTAGGCTCTTTCCACTTGCCTACATGTAGATAAATATCTATGGACTTGGAAGATTCTTCATAAAGAGTCTTACAGATGCTAGTTTTGAATGTTTTTAATTGTTCAGGATAATAATATGTAAAGATTTCATCCAAAACATGCACAATCCAACATATCTGCTTCTGTTTTAGAGCTATAGCACTGACTTACCAAGAGCATCTTGGTGTGACCTACCTAACCCTTACAGAAGATCCTAGTCCTCGTATCATTATCCACAATAGGTGCTCCATTCCATTGCTTGTAAAAGAGAATGTCAAAGGTAGGTACTATGCAATAATTAGAAACAGTGCACTGTTGTTTATAACTTATTTTACTGTATCTCCAGTACAAAATCGAGTTCAAGGCATGTTTTGGTTGTAGCAAGAACTTGATGCCTTCATAAAGGTCTGTCTTAAGGTGAGAGGCTCTGGAAGCTATTGGAGGTAATTGTGAGGTCAGGAATATGAACTTCAGTGTCTCCGGGCTTTTGGGTCTCCCTGGTTCCAGCTGTCAAGGTGACTCAACTGCAGGAAGTCCATAGGCAGTGGGGCTTTGTTGACATCAGTTCAGTCCTGTGGAACATTTCTATTTCCACAGATTTGCAAATGCAACACAAAACATATTGTCAAAACTCTGGTTACAGTAAATTAATGTAACAATCAGCAGAACATTATTTGTGTAAAACTTAATGAAATAGAAAAGGAAAAAACCCAAACATAATATTCCAACCAATAGTAAAGCAGTGTTTCTATTTATTAGTAATATTTCACACAGAAACTTTCTAATTTATGCAGCCATAGATGAGTTTTGATTTCATACAGGTTTTAGAAAGCTCTAATCTTGTCTATTTTATAAAATTTCAGATACACCAAAGTTTGAAGTTTACTGTAGAAAAATTCCAGCTGAATGTTCAGTTCATCATGAACTTTACCATCAAGTCTCCAGCTATCCAGATTGCAAAACAAGAGATTTATTGCCCAGTATTCTCCTGAAAGTGATGTCATCTGATGAATTAGTAAATGAATGGAGTGATTTTGTGGACATCAACAACCAAGGAACACAAGTAAATCATTATAAACTAATTCCTAGTTCATAAAAATGGTTCTCTTCTGTCCTGCACAGTACATTGTTCCTCTACAAATAAGTGTCTCCTTTCTGTTGGTTTAAGGGAGTTTTATTTAACTCCTGGGAGCTCTCCTGCCTAACTAAGCCCCTTCCTGTGTAAGTTTTAGAACACAGACTATCTTCTTTACTGTCTCTTTTTAAAAATAGCTAGACTGAAAGTAGAGGCTTTATAACACTGATTTTTTTTCACCTTTTAATCAATCTAGTGTTGCCTGGAAAAATCAGTCCTGAAAATTTCTGGGCTCTGTAAGCAGAGAATGCCACAGGAAGCAGGAAAAATTGGTGACTTAATTATCATGGGATTTTTGTCTTTACATCTTATAGGAATCATCACTGTCATTCTCTCTCTGCGTCTTTACAGAAGCAACTCATGTCTTTCTAAAACAAAACAACCCCTCCCTTTTCTTTCCTTCTGCTATTTTTCTCTGGGTCTTGAGGTAAATGAAAGCTTCCTTGACTGGAGTAATTCTTTTTGATGGGAATTTTTTCCATCTTTGAAGTCATTAGTTTACATGGAATCAACATAAACTGCTTGGCTCTTTGAAAGAAATACTAGTTTCAGATGTTTTCCCTGGGCACCAATCACAAAATGCTCTTGATTATTGAGTGTTATGTTATATAGCAAGTAGTTCAGTTCCATTCAGCAAGCCAGTCAAGCAATGCAAGGTTTCAAATTTCAGTCATTAATGTTATGCCAGACCAGGGTTCTTTATAAGTATCTGGCTCCTAGAAGGAATTAGATGCTAAGACAACATTTGGGGATCATTGTCTACTTGAACAGCTCTCCAAAAAAAAGTACAGCCTTCTGTTATTGAAGTTTTAGGATGTACATGTTGAAAAATTTCCCAGGATTTCTCAGTCTGTCTTTCACTTAGAAAACTCTGAATATAAGTGAGTAAGGAATATACTAATAGTGTCACATACAATTCAGTTCAGGTTGTGAAATAACTGGGATTTGAAGGATCTTAGGTAATTTGTATTTCTTCTATGTAGTTACAGATAGGTACTTCTTTTTCTATTAGAAAGTAAATTTACTCTACTTAAAACTAATACTTTAATAAATATTGAAGTGTTTATGATCAGAATAATCTAAAATTGGCCTTAAAATGACCAATCTTCAAGATCAGTGGAGGTTTATTTAGAATAATTAGAGCTATGAAAGGTCTGGAAATGTCCTTTTTTCTCCAATTCCATGTAGGATTGTGAATCTCTTCCAGACAAGCAAAAGATTAAAGCTGACCTGTCAAAATTAGAAATTCTCTTACATGTAATTCTCAGAAGAATAAGAAATTTGATTAATGAAATTTAATTATCTGTACAAGGTTATTCTAACGAGACTCAGTTTAAGTGCTGATCCTACTAAACTCCCAATTGTTTTTGCTTCTGGTGACTTCTTAACAGCAGTAGAGATTCTTCAAGACAAACAGCTGTTTACTGTACCTGTGCTAGTCCACTGTCTTTGGGTTATTTCTTGAGTTTGCATTCCTTTATATTACAGCTTCTCTCGTTGCAATCTAGTAAACAATTGTGTTGATAGTAGCCTTACAAGAAAAGAGAAGCCAGCTTGCTTTAACAAGGACTGCTGTGAATCTTCCAAACCTTTAAAAGAACTTAATCTTTTATATTCTGGAGAAACTCAAAACTTGCAAGGAAATATTGCAGAATTAATGTCCAAAAGCAATACATCATTTCTTTAAGTAGGATGTTCTTAAAGACAACTTGTCCAGAATGAGAGTTTGTACAAGACACAAACCTTTCCTGCTTCAAATTCCCATTTTTTTCTGCCTTTTTAGATGTTTTATGCTTTCCAGCATATTTTTGCCATTTCCTTGTGGCAACATCTTGCCTGTGAAGGTGTTCTCACAAACCAGTTTAAATGGCTTAATAATGCATTCAGTGTTGAGTTGTTAATGCAAGTTTTCATGGATCCAAAAGTTACTTTTCAGTCTTCATGTGTTTTGCATCATGCTATCAGCCATTCATCTACCCAGCTCCAAGCTAGGGCATAGCAACATAATGTTAGCTCAGGGTTTGTTTTATAGAGGAGAAAGTGGGATTTTTTTTTAGAGCTCCAGGAAAATGCCTTTCTTCTTAATCCAAAATCACAAATTAAAATTTCCTATTTATTCTTCTCATATAAACTCCACCCTCCCCAGCACATCTTGCTTATTTCTGGAGAAGTTTCTTATTAAAATGTATCCAGTTATGCAGTTGAATAATGAGATGCAAATTTCATCTCCCTGTGTAACTGAAATACTTGAAGTGTCAGAGCAGTTATTTTCTGAATTATTGAAATCTGACTTTTTTCCTGAACAATATCCTGATTTGAGTAAAAGATCTGAAGCAGAAGGCATTGATAGTATTGATTTGATTTACGAGATTAAAAATTGTGATTTTGGTTACATTCCATGTGTTTCTAACCCTCCTCTCTAGATTGTGTTCTTAACTGGCTTTGGCTGTGTTTATGTGGACATCACCCATCACTGTGGAACAATAGTCATAACCTTGGCCCCAGAAGGAAGAGCAGGACCCGTTGATATCAACCTCAACAGGTACATAAAGCACATAAGAGATGATAAAAAGCATTGCTGAGAGCTCAGTCAGCTTTCTAAGTGTTAACTGACTCAGGAACTTTGGCTTAACTGTTGGTTTTGTTTAATACTGCTGCATGCTCTGTAGCATATGTTTAGACCATATGGCTTAGTATATCACAGCTAAAAAGGACAATCTAACATCAAAAGTCATGTCACTTTAGGGTAAACACTAGATGGCTGGTACAAAAAGAGGACCTGAGTTGTTCATTAAAAAAAGAGAAAAAAGATGTGTTCCATAATAATTAATTTTGAGTGTGTTCATCAGTTTAAAATGTATTTAGCCAGGTCCTGCCATCTATAATCTTACAAGTTCCCAAAGATTTAATATGCAAGAGCTGTAGAAATAGCCTTACAGTTAGTAATTAATTGTGCTTGATTATAACACCCTTCTTTAGAAGATTTCCCCACTTCCATAATACACCACAATCTGGTCCTCAGCTTCATTCAAGTGCAATTATAATACTGCTTATTTCTAAGCTGCAGAATGCTTGGCCTCCAGCAATCCTGTTACAATTAAAGTGGAATTTGTTGGACTGTTTATATTTGCATTGTAATTAAGTATTAATCCCCAAGCAACTGGTTATCAGCAGTACCTAATAGTCCATTTGCTAGTTAAACTTGGCAATGGGCAGTTTACATTGTAGGGGGAAGGCCCTTGATGCCATCAGTATAAAAATCCTACAGCAGCTTCATTGGAGGGTCCTCACTGTATGAGATGTGAAATGATTATCTGTAATGGTAACCTTCAGTGAAACATCTGAGGCTGTACATGAATTGTCAGAAAATTGTATTTGTGGTGTGTTTTAATGTCTGTCTCTGTAGCAAATGTAATAGAGAATTACTAGGTGGATAGAGATGTTCCTGTCCAAACCATCCTGTTGATAAAAAGGACAGCCAGCCCTGTTAAAGATGTATACTGTCCCATTTCTTAGAAGACCTCCTGGGGGTACTCACTGTGGTGATGAAGGTTGCCAAATCCCAGTAACGTTAGCAGGACTTGCACAATGAGTTTCCCACGTATTATAGAGAACATCTCTCTTGATAGCTTTTTGAACAAGCAAGATGCCAGGTGCACTCAAAGGACAAGAAGTAATAAAACTTCTTTTCCCTCCTGTCTAGAAGTCAAGAGCAGACCCTGTCACTGAAAATGTTCATCAGTCAGTTAAGTCTTGCTGCATTTGATGATATTACAAACCACAAAGTGTCATCTGAACTCCTGCGTCTCACCGCAGACAATGTTTTCCTCCACATGGCCCCAGCCACCAGCTCCCTGTCCCAGGAGTTCCAGCAGGACTCTGTGGATGGCCTCCCACAGTTTCATAGTCTCCAAGTGTATTGTGAAGACTTGCAACTGGACAATCAGTTGTACAGCAAATCCAATTTCCATTTTGCAGTCCTGCTGTGCCAAGAAGAGAAAAATGAAACCGCGCAGTGGTCAAGAATGAACAATCTCATTGTTTGTAACAAAGATTTGGAAAGCTATAAGGAAAACTGCTTTATAAAACTCTGTATTGCTTTTTCTGAGGAAGAGAATTTCATGTTTCATGTGAATGACCTCAGCTTTGAGCTCAAACCAGCTAGGCTGTATGTGGAAGACACCTTTGTTTACTACATTAAGACTCTGTTTGATACATATCTTCCAGAAAACAAAACCACTTGTAAATCCGTGAATGCATCAGATACTACCCTGATAGTGCCTGAACAAGTGAGAGAGCATGCAAGAGCTTTAGTCAAGCCAGTGAAGCTAAGAAAATTAAAAATACAGCCTGTTAATCTCCTTGTCAGTATTCATGCTTCATTGAAACTGTATATAGCCTCAGATCACACCCCTCTCTCCTTCTCTGTGTTTGAGCGAGGACCCATCTTCACCACGGCCAGGCAGCTCGTCCACGCCTTGGCCATGCATTATGCTGCTGGAGCACTTTTCAGAGCAGGTCAGTACTTCTCCTTTACATGCAACATTTCCATTGGGTACCAGGATTCTGTGACTGTCACTCAAGATGAGTAACCTAGATGTTAGTAGTACAACTTATGTTCTCCTCAGACACCATTTCAGACATCTTTCAGGTCCTGTCATACAACAGAAGGGAAATAAAATAGCTGAGCAGACATCAGTGAAGATTTGCAATGTTGTGCTAAACATTAGCCAGCCACCTGAAGGCTTTAGCCACCTGAAACCCTGAACACAGCATAAAAATGTGTTCTAGCTGGCTTAGGTTTTGTCATTTTATATTATAGCACTAGTCAAAATCAACCCACATTCCATACATAAACTCCCCAAAACAGTGTTTAATCAAATTATTCAGCATGTTGCTCTGCGTTCAGAAGTAAATTATAGACCTGAATCTTGTTTTGTTGTTAAAACTCCTTTTGGCTGCAGTTTATGATTAGGAATCTGTCTTTCTTCATACAGCCTTCAATCTAAACTGGCACACAGATGTTTGGTTTCTTTGATCCTAGAACTATGAAGTTTGCTGTTAGTAACTTTTTCCCATATAGGATCAATAGCAAGCAATTAGTCTTTTTAAGTTATCAGGTACATTTTGTTTTCCATAAATACTAATATAGAAATAATGAAATTTTTTTTCTGACATGTCTTGCCGCAGCACAGAATTTGTGCCTGAGACAGAAGGAAGCTCCTCCATGATCACTCCACAGTGAAACGTGGGATTTATTTTCCTGCAATACTAACAGTCATTTTCTGAGATCCTAATGCTTCCATTTGTACTGGAAGCATAGCTGCAACCTGACTTCTGTGCACACTTTCCAAAACTGTACACATGTATTTCAGCTCTTTATAGGTGCTGACCTTGTCTCTCACTGTGTGCGTACCTGACTTGCACTGCTGCTTGTGACAATGGTATACACAATTGTGCACCAGAACAATGTACCAACTCACTACTTTCTTGTAATATTATGCTTGCAAAATTTGCAGATTTTTCTTTCTGCTACTTGCTTGGATTTGTTCTGCAGTTAAATCTCATAGTACAGAAAGGCAGATCTAGTTGCTTGGTAAATAAGAGTGAAACTGTAGCCAAATATGGTCCACAGTGTAAATGCTTCTTCCCCCATCACTTGCTCTGGGATAAATGATGTACCTGAAATCAAGCAGATTTAAGTATCAAGAAATGAGACTTGCTTTGGTGGAACTTCTCTTCAGGAAAATTCATATGCATATATACTTAACTCCTACTAAAAGCACAAACTAAAATGTATTGTTTGAAAGGTGTCACCATGATGAAGATGGTGCATTGTACTGATTCATGTTTGCTTTAGCAAAGAAGATAGTTTATGTTGAAGACTTTGTGACACTTGTCAAAAAAGCTGAATGTGTCAACAAAGCAAAAAAAGGCAGGAAAAAATCAAGCAAAAAGCTTTGTATGATCTGCAAACTCTGAGGGTTTTTTCACCATCAGCACAATCAGTCTCTTATGGAAGAGGACCTCATGCTCCTGCATTTTAACTACATTAGTCTGGAATATGGGTTGTTTGACCCCCTTCTGCTCCCCATTGTCTAACAGATAAATCACTGGTAGCATCTGCACAGACAGCATTCCCATACAGCCGTCCTCATACTCAGGAATTTACACCCATTTGCACTTAGTTGTGTGCAGGACACTGCTGAGCTGTGGTCAAAGCTTGCTGAAGGGAGTGCATCAGGCTGCCCCATGCGTTGCAAAGGAGTGGTCAGAATCCATGAAAGCCATGAATGGGGCTGGAGAGCTCTGTTCAAATATGCTGATTAGCATTGCTTATCTCAAATCAGCCAAACTTGCAATGGAAATCTCCCATTCTTTTCTAATTAAGTTGCCCCCTATATAAAAGTTAATAAAATTCTGTTCAAAAATATCGCTGGTACCACATCTGACCCTATAGTTGCCTATAAGGAAAATTCAGTGACTCTCTGCTAATACAGTCATATTTATTTCATGTCAGTGGATATAATTATTAAGCATAAGTGGGAAACAGTAACCTGACATGATACTGTATTTCTGCAAAGTAAAATGCCACACAGAGCTTGTGAATTGAGGGATTATTCCTAGTTCCTCATTCTCCTATTTCTGACTTACTCCCACACCTTCCTCCTTGGGTTGGGTGGTCCAAGGTGGCAGTGAGGAGCCATTGGGTTTGCTCTGAGCATTGGCCAAGGAGGATCACCCAAGCTGCAGGTTGCACATTACTCCCATGTGCTCTCCAAGGGCGAGCACGATCCATGCAGAGCTTCCCAAACCTGACAGGCAGGGACAGATTACAACAAACTATCCCATGTGTACCAGGCAGCCCCTCAGTTTTGTGTTTAACCGTTTTCATTCCTGGTTTTTACCTGTTTTACATTCCTGAACATGCTGGCTGGCCCCGCAGGTGAGTGGAGTTGGAGTCCCCCATGCCCCAGCCTGGTGGTGCCTGCTGGGGATGTTGCAGGGCACCAAGGCACTAAGCTGCAGTGTCCTGTAGCCACATTCCATCACACCACCACGTAGGACAAGGAATGTCAAGAATATTTAGGGGGAAAAAGGGCTCTAAGGAATTACTACAGTAATATTGATCAGAAAAAGCAGAAAGAACATCTCTCCCATCTGTACACACCTCCCCACCCCTCCAGCTTTTCAGCACTTCACACAGTGGCAAAGATAATTTATTAAAAACCCTACGGTGAGGGAATTGCAGGCCCAGCCTGGAGCTCTGGCTTCCCCTGGTCCCAGCAGGAAAGGACTGCCAGGGGATGCTCCTTTCCAGGACAGTGGGGCCACAGTGTGTGCTGCTGCTCTGCTCATTGCATTGCCAGTAGCACTCGGGTTTTGTTTTTGTAGTCCATCCCACCCTCTCTCTTATGTCCACTCTGGTTCCCTCTTTTTATATTACAAGTACTGGAGTTCTCAACCTGCCAGAACTGAAATGTGGGACAGATTCAACAAGAATAATAGATTTTCCGGGAGCTTAGAATGATACTATGAGATTAATTCATTTCATATGAGTAACATTTTCTCCTCTGTTCAGCTTCATGATTCAGCCTTCTACAGGAATGACTGGGAGGGGTTAAAACAAAACAAGAAAAGCATCTGGATAGCAGGAGTTTTCAAGGATGAGATGGGAATAAGGAAGGCAGAGTGCAGATCAAGGGCCCTCAAGGGAGAGCAGGAGGCCAGTCTGTCCATCCTTCAGTCTCCTGGCCCTGTCACACCTTGTGCCACTCTGACAGTGCCAGCTGAAATTCGTGGTGCCAGGGCTCAAAGACCAAACAGTTCCTGTTTCACATTTATTGCCATTTCTGAATTGCTCTCTCTGGGCTGCCAAAAAAAGAGTTATGCAGTACTGTTTCCCTAATAAATCTGCTGCCTACCAGCCTGAGAAAGACAAGACCTGCAAATAGCTTTCCAGCAACAGATTGCTGCGTGCTCAGCCATCCAGCAAGCTGCTGGCAACCCTGCGTTTATATAGGAAACCAGATCTGCAGATACTTCTCCTGGGATATGCATAAGGAATACTCCCCTATGAGTAACCTAATCAGCATGTAGATGTCATTGCTGTTTACACAACTGTACTGAGCAGAAGACATTTGTCTGGCTTTCACTGCACTCTGAAAGAAAATGATCAGCTTAGAAGGGTTGGGGTGGATTTAAAATAACTTCTTAAGCACTTGTCAAAAATCTGCATCCCTTTTCCTAACACTCCATCAAGCAATTGACCTGCACACTCCCGTAAAGCAGTACATTGTATCAGTGTAAACTCCCTGTCACAATTCTATCACATAAGGATGTGAAATCACAACGCTGCCTTATAGTGTCTAAAACCAACCCAAGCATGTGAGGCTGCAGTCCCGTTCCTCTGTAGCTGTGAGGCTCTTGCATCCGCCTCCCTCACACACTTTTAGCAGAAATACGGGAAGCTCCTGGAAGGAAGTAATTCTAAAGCTATTTGTGAGTTTGCCAAAAGGATTTCTTTGATTTACGAAGTATGAAAGATTGCCATTTCTGAATTCATAGTGGATGAGTTATTTCCTGTGTTTTGCTCAAAGGAAGTTCATAATGCAATGAATTCTAGTGTGAAAAAGATAATTAAGGAATAACCTTTTCACAACTGCTGCTTCTGCAGTTTTTGCAGCTGTAACATGTGTCTTGTTTCTCCACACAGGCTGGGTTGTTGGATCGTTGGAAATTCTTGGAAGCCCAGCTAGTCTGGTGAGAAGCATAGGGAATGGCATAGCTGATTTCTTCAGGCTCCCCTATGAAGGGCTGACCAGAGGCCCAGGAGCATTTGTCAGTGGAGTTTCCAGAGGAACAACATCGTTTGTAAAACACATTTCCAAAGGTAGAGCTTTCACTTTATTATGCCAATTACTGCTTTGTTGTTATGCATTGTTAAAGTTTTAAGTGATAAAGTCTGTCCATCCTTCAGTCTCCTGGCCCTGCCATATCTCGTGCTGCTCTCAGAGTGCCAGTTGAAATTCCTGGTACCAAGGCTGAAAAACCAAACAGTTCCTGTTTAAGTAAGCTAAGAGGGTAACAAGCTCACATGTAATGTCTCATGTATTAAACAGATCACCACGTTTCTGCAGTGCATGAGAATGTTTCAGAAACTTCAGAATTTTAAACCTCCCAGTGGGAAATAGATATTATATTCACTCAGCAAGTATTTCATGTGATAACTGCAGAAGTATTAAAGGTGTTCTGCACTTCTGCTAGCCATCAGAAATTCTACACTCAGTCGCCTCATCATATTTATTATTAAAAAAAAAAAAAAGAAGTAGATACAGTTGTCATAGCTGTGTGAGTACGAGGATGGGATTTGACAGCGGGGCTGGCCTGCCGGGGGACGGGAGGAGCTTTTCCTTCGCAAAGCCTGTACAAACAGTGCCACCGCGTGGCTCCAGCCGCCGCAGACACGCGGCGCTGCCCGGGCGCTGGCTGCTGCTCCGAGCCTCCGCTCCAGCCTCCCGCAGGACACGGCCTCACGGCTCCTTCTGTAAATATTTGTTTACCTTTCCATCACCCCCCTCTCCGTTTAGAGTAGCCTTACACAAGTCAGGGAACTGGAGAAGGATGTTCAGATGAGTTTCTGTTCCCACCNCAACTGTACTGAGCAGAAGACATTTGTCTGGCTTTCACTGCACTCTGAAAGAAAATGATCAGCTTAGAAGGGTTGGGGTGGATTTAAAATAACTTCTTAAGCACTTGTCAAAAATCTGCATCCCTTTTCCTAACACTCCATCAAGCAATTGACCTGCACACTCCCGTAAAGCAGTACATTGTATCAGTGTAAACTCCCTGTCACAATTCTATCACATAAGGATGTGAAATCACAACGCTGCCTTATAGTGTCTAAAACCAACCCAAGCATGTGAGGCTGCAGTCCCGTTCCTCTGTAGCTGTGAGGCTCTTGCATCCGCCTCCCTCACACACTTTTAGCAGAAATACGGGAAGCTCCTGGAAGGAAGTAATTCTAAAGCTATTTGTGAGTTTGCCAAAAGGATTTCTTTGATTTACGAAGTATGAAAGATTGCCATTTCTGAATTCATAGTGGATGAGTTATTTCCTGTGTTTTGCTCAAAGGAAGTTCATAATGCAATGAATTCTAGTGTGAAAAAGATAATTAAGGAATAACCTTTTCACAACTGCTGCTTCTGCAGTTTTTGCAGCTGTAACATGTGTCTTGTTTCTCCACACAGGCTGGGTTGTTGGATCGTTGGAAATTCTTGGAAGCCCAGCTAGTCTGGTGAGAAGCATAGGGAATGGCATAGCTGATTTCTTCAGGCTCCCCTATGAAGGGCTGACCAGAGGCCCAGGAGCATTTGTCAGTGGAGTTTCCAGAGGAACAACATCGTTTGTAAAACACATTTCCAAAGGTAGAGCTTTCACTTTATTATGCCAATTACTGCTTTGTTGTTATGCATTGTTAAAGTTTTAAGTGATAAAGTCTGTCCATCCTTCAGTCTCCTGGCCCTGCCATATCTCGTGCTGCTCTCAGAGTGCCAGTTGAAATTCCTGGTACCAAGGCTGAAAAACCAAACAGTTCCTGTTTAAGTAAGCTAAGAGGGTAACAAGCTCACATGTAATGTCTCATGTATTAAACAGATCACCACGTTTCTGCAGTGCATGAGAATGTTTCAGAAACTTCAGAATTTTAAACCTCCCAGTGGGAAATAGATATTATATTCACTCAGCAAGTATTTCATGTGATAACTGCAGAAGTATTAAAGGTGTTCTGCACTTCTGCTAGCCATCAGAAATTCTACACTCAGTCGCCTCATCATATTTATTATTAAAAAAAAAAAAAAGAAGTAGATACAGTTGTCATAGCTGTGTGAGTACGAGGATGGGATTTGACAGCGGGGCTGGCCTGCCGTGGGACAGGAGGAGCTTTTCCTTCGCAAAGCCTGTACAAACAGTGCCACCGCGTGGCTCCAGCCGCCGCAGACACGCGGCGCTGCCCGGGCGCTGGCTGCTGCTCCGAGCCTCCGCTCCAGCCTCCCGCAGGACACGGCCTCACGGCTCCTTCTGTAAATATTTGTTTACCTTTCCATCACCCCCCTCTCCGTTTAGAGTAGCCTTACACAAGTCAGGGAACTGGAGAAGGATGTTCAGATGAGTTTCTGTTCCCACCAGCCAGGCAAACCTAGAGCAGGCTAATGTAAAAGGCGTGACATGGACCATAGCAGGAGCGTGGTGATGCCGAACAAAGAGTAAAGCATGTTACACATGGGTGACTGTTCACTTGACTTGCTGGTCTGCTCATAAGCTCAGTGTTGCAGTCAGGCATACAGCGTCTCCGTGGTTTAAATTAAAGCATTTTGATCCAGACCCAAATGTATATCTCCGTGCATTTAGGTACACTGACGTCAATTACCAATCTGGCAACAAGTCTTGCTCGGAATATGGATAGGCTGTCACTGGATGAGGAGCATTACAACAGACAAGAAGAATGGAGAAGGCAGCTTCCAGAGAGCCTGGGAGAAGGACTGAGACAGGGGCTGTCTCGTTTAGGCATTAGCCTTCTAGGTAATGTACTATTAAATATCAAGTTAAGTGATAATACTGTTTTCTAATCTGCTCACTAGCCTTTTCTAACTGTGAGTTATAATTCCAAATTCGGGGGGGTGGTTGGTGTTCTTGTGAAACAGCTTCACAGTATGTATATGAGATACTGTTTATCAAGATTTCGTGACTTTTGTATATGATTTTTGCTGATAAAATAATTGCAGATATAGCATGAGTTTGCACGTTCTTTGTGATGTGATATTTTCACTGGTACATGATGTAGATCTGAGGGGGAAAAAAAGAATAATTCTGCATCGGGCAGCGTGACTTGTAACTAATTCAACACGAAGACGTCATCATGCTGATGTTTACTTTCCAGTGAATTATAGAATGCCTTCTGAACCTGCTTGTTTTTGCAGCAGTGTAGATATCAGAGATTCTTGGGTTTGTTTGAAAACCACTTCAACTTAGTGCAGATGTTAAGTAAGCTTTGATGAGGAATCCTGCTTATACAGAGACCCAGATCGTCCTGATTCAGTGTAGTTTTATTCATCAAGCAGCCAAGTGGTTTGGTTAGAAGTGAAAATTACTCTATCCATTTCAAAATAGTACCTAAAATTCTGAAAACTAACCCACAGTGGAAAAAGTCTCTGCAAGAAGTTTTGCAGTAAGGGGCTGGATTTTCTAGGTTACTTTGACTTGTCACACAGCAAAGGAATGCAGAACTGTATTGTTTGGCAGAGTTCCTCAGTATGTATTAAACAGTATGAATCTCTTAGAGATCAAAGTGACCAAAAGCAGTCCAGTGCAAAAGGTTAGAAGAGTTGAAGCTTGAAAGGATTTGTCCTGTTTCCTAATCTTCAGTAGTGTACACAACTCCTAAATTTGCAACCGCAACCCTGAAAGCCCCAAAGAGGAAGTGGTAAAAATGTTACAAGTTTGGGTTAAGTTGCTGGGAATTATTTTAAGCAATAGCATTAGATGATGTGAAGCACTGTCATTTGATAAAGCCTGTAAACCGGCAAGCGAGTGTCCTGGGAGAAATGTGCATAAAGGAGAAATTCCATGTATTAGTAGCCACTGTCCCAATAGTAAGCTGTTACTGGTGTTGCAAATCAAAGGCAGTTTGGAGGAGGTTTTATTTTTCCCTCTTGTTTTATTGGGCTAAGGCAGTCAGGTTGAGTTGCTGGATGAAAAATTATACTTTTAGAAGCACTGTGTCAGCCTGGTGTGTATGTGCTGGTGAAATGGTTTGGTAATCTCGGCTCACTTATTAAAACAGCGAGGTAAAATGGTGTCTATATCCCCTCCACTGACACACCAGAGCCCTTCAGAGCAAAAACATCAGCTGTACAGCCTGAAATAAAGAGCAGGGCTTTGTAGCTTTGGCTGTAGCAAGGCAAAGTTTCTGCTGTTGGGGAAGGCTGGGAGCTCGTCACATCCATGCACAAATACGCCATTCCCGTACCTCCCTGCGCACAAGGAACCCGTGGTTTGCGGAGTACACCCGAGTTAAAAGCAAAACAAAAAAACAGAGCTAGAATTCCAGTGTCCTTCATTTCCTAAGAAATCAGGCTTCCTGTAGAAACTTAAAGCTTCATAATAGCATTTAAACAGTGCTCCTCCACAAGCTAGGGTCTTGTTCTTATTCCCTCTGCTATTATTTAGAGATTGCTCCCTGCTAAAAACCTCTTTTCTTAGCAGTGGCAGCAGTGAAGCACCCGGATAAATAGCTACAGTTACTGCGTAGCTGGACATGATGAGTATGGAACTCTCAGGGAGAGATCAGAAATATTCCACTTTCACTGTATCATTTTTTATTTGAACCTGATTTTTAAAAAGCATGTTTCCTCTGTATAGGCAGCAGCATTCATATAAATTGTGACAAGATGTAAATTATTAATAGACCTATGTTTCAGTTTTTACAAACATGTTAGAAAGCTGTTGCTGTCCTGACCATTTAGTTTAAAGAATATTGTGGCTTCTGAAAAAAAACCAGTTGGAGTTGAAGGGATGGTATCACTGTGCTGCTTTCTTTCCGCACATTCAGAATTAACGTGAACATGCTTATTCTAAAAACACTTAAGCTTCTTCATACATAACAAAGCGAAATCAAACTGCAGTTATTTTCCTTCACAAGGATGAAAAGTTGGATGAGCACAGAAATGCAGAGAGCACAATTATTTGAAGCCGTAATTTCCATGAGTTTCTAACTGTAAAACTGAAAAGTGTGAAGGAGATTTCTACGATGGTCACAGTACTCTCATGTTCGTAAAAGCCGTCTGACCCGTGCAGGCAGCTAAGACAACTGCAAATGCAGATTTTGTGCCTAGGTGAAGTCATGTAAGAGCCCTCAGTTCACCGATACCTTGTGGTATCTACCCAGAAAGCAGAGTTGCCTTTCTGATTTTTCTGAAAATCTGGCTCACAGTGGCCCTGATTCAGCAGAGCACTTAAGCATGTGCTTAAGAGCTTTGCTGAATCGGGGCCAAAATCATGTACTCTCGTCTCCTCCTCAGTGCAAGTTGTTCCCTGTGGTACATTCTTAAGTGCTTTGTCCTGTCTCATTTTAAATGACTCAAGCACTGTCAGGGTGTTGTTTGATTTGATTGTTATCTTTGGCCAGCTGTTGTCTTCTTTTCTAGTTTGGGGGAGATTTCTAGGTCATTTTAGTAACACTTGTGTGTGAAAAGAAGCAACAGCTTATGATAGGTGTGTTTTTTTCTTTTATATGTTTAGACAAAAATGCAGTGAAATTGTTTGTAAAATATTTAGATAATTGACTCCCCACCGAGTAACTATCTTTTGCATTTTGCATGACAGGGTCAAACTTAAAATAATACTTACAAGCATGTAAAAGAGACTATTGAAACTATAGGCTACATTTTCAACTACTGGTCCTAGTGAAAAATATTATATTGAAGTGGCTACCTTTAGGAAGTTGAGTATATCTGAATAACCAGAAAGCTGACAACTATTCAAAAAGCTATTTTTTACAATGGCAAAAGTTCTCAACATTTCAGTTACTCCTTCCCGCTTTTAGGGGAGTGAATTGAGTCATATTGCCTGACAGTGTAACTGTCCTGGTAGAGAAGGCAAAGCCTTGGTTTCAGAAGCTCAGATTTTTGCTTTTACAGGTGGTGGTGGCTGTTTTTGCTGTGACTCTCACTGAGTCAGGGCTACTTTATGTTTGCCTATTTACAGCACGAGGTACCACAAGCCAGTGCTAATCCTGAAATTGTGTGCTATTCCACACACTTACTTGTGTGACTACATTAATGCATGGCCACAGGTGCTCTTTTCTTTGAGCTGTATTTTTATGTGATGTTTGCTGTGATGAGATTATGCTTCAGTCCTGTTTTTGGTGTGAAACACTTGCGGCAGCCCTGAAGGACAACGGAGAAAAGGAAGCAAAATGGCTTCAGCTTGGCCAGCTTCCAGCCTCATGGCAAAGCATGGCCAGTTTCTCTTAGTGGGGGATTTTCTCCAGTTATGTCTTGCTCTAAAAGTTTGTCACAAGCAATCCTAGCTGTGCCAAAGTCTGTAAGCTGTGCTACATTCACCAAACTTTGTCAGTTGCTGCCCGTAATCAAATTCTTCTTGAAGTAATCCAGTGATATACTCTGGACTATCTGAATTTTGTAGCTATCAAAGTAACTTTTTTATTGTTACTGAGCAACATGTATTAACCAGAGTGCACCCCATCTGATGTTTAGCAGATGTTATGTTGTTGCTGGAACCTCTTTGGTCCAGTAATAGAAGAATATGTTTTTGTTTTGTTGCTTTGGTGTTTAATTTTATTGAGGTTTTCTTTATACATGCATAATCTGTGTGTACATATGTGGACATGCATATAAAATCAAATGCCTAGGGTAAGAAAAGAAAGAAAAATGGAGAATGGTTTCATTTAATAAAAAAATTAGTGGTCAAGGGACATTACAGGGGAAGGACAGGGACAGCAGTAGGACACCGCATGAGAGTATGAGAATGAGTGGGAAGGGAGGCACCACTACATGTGGTTCCAGCTCTGCTTTCCTGATACCCTACTGAAATCTGTCAGGGAGAGACCCTCATGGTGCTCCTGCCAAGAGCTCTGTTAGAATGCAAGAAGCAGCACGGGCACAGGGAAGATGTGCTTTGCACAGTCTCTGGTGTGAGGAGTGCCCTGAAGCTCACATGTGTGTCCCCACTGTCTCACTGTTGCTGGGGTTTGAGGTTGCTCAGACTTTGGCCTGTGTTTTTTTCCTTTGCCCACACATGATGCACACAGGAAAGGAGCTGCACAGGTCTGGATTCCCCACACAAGGGTGATAGGACCAGCCACTCCCCAATGAAAGGAGTACGGTTATAGTTTATTTTGTGATTTATGGGCATGGCCACGACACATAAATGAGTTATGGCAGTGAATTGCAATTCAAAATAAGGAATTACAGAGAAAGAGAAGATCATTGGTTATATTTTTTGCAGGTAGAACAAGACTTGCAAAAGGATTTGAGGTACAAAAGAACAATGTCTTCACAGACAAGTTCAGAGCATGCATAAAATGCCAGAGTAACAGAAAGTGTGGAATTACTAAGAACTGGCTAATTAAGCTATAGATTATTTGGGGCACTATATAAATAATCTTATATAACACAGTCACAGCAGTTTCCATTCTGTTTCCTTGTCCTCAGAGCCTAATTCCAGCTGAGCAGTGCCTGGAGCATACCACAGGTCCTTTGGAGTAGGCTCTTATTTATTACTACCTTATAACTTTGTTCAAGTGTATTGCAGTAAATAATTTACTAGTGCTAGGACTTAGGTGGATTACATTTTATAAGGCAATAACTTCTGTTCTGAAAATGCAGTTGTTGTGGATGACCTCAATAGATAGGGTGAAGGAGGTCACAGGGTAGTATAATATTGTAACTTAGCAGAACACCAAGTATTGTTTTATGCCTTCAAATGCATCTCAATTGCACAAAAGAAAAGACTGGACAAACAATCCCAATTGTGTAATGTCATGTTGGGATATTATTTTAATCAAGCAGTAGGACCAGCTGGTAAGTACTAATGAATTGAAAATTGTATCATTTGAATGGCACGGCATTAAGGAAAAAGCTTCATGGCCTTTATGGTTCAAAAGGTGAATGTTCAGCTGCACACTCAGCTTCAGTGAGTGACCTCAATTAAAACCAGGCATCACTTCAAAGATAGCCCAGCATTTTCTATGGAAATACTATACATTTGTCAAAAGGCTAGTCCTACAGAAGTTGGAAGAAGTCTCTCTAAGAGGAGAGGAAGGCATTTATGGGGGATGTAAGTTTCTTGAATTGCTGATAGATAGCGTCCCAGGGACAAGGATCTGGGGAAATGTGTGCTGCTTCTCATCCTTGTCTTTTCTTTGGACAGTGACTGTGCACAAGCACAATTTTAATTCTTGTTGTTCAAAGTCAGCAATTTCTTCATTTATCCAGTGACAGTAACTCAAACCATCTGAAAACCAGTTAGCAGCTCTCTGCCTAGTGCACGTCACGCTGGTAAACACATGGGCCAAATACCTCAGTTGCGATTGTCCGAATCTGTGGAATTATGCCTGGATTTCCTTCCACATACAAAGCAGAACTTTCAAAGATGTCTAGGTTGCAGTGAAAATGCCTGGTAACCAGGGTGACACCCGGTCCTACTCCTTAAATAATTGTTTTATCTTGATATTTGCAGCTGCAGGTGCAAACTGAGACCTGACCAAGGAGCCTGCAGACTTTCTTTTCACTGAGCAAAGCCCCTCGGGTCGGGCAGACCGGTGTCACTTTGTCCAGTCCTTGTACCCTTGGGGATTTCTAAATAGCTTATCTATCAAAATTACAACAACTAGAGACATGTCTGTGGTTAAGTGGCTAGCATAAACTCAAGATCAAAGAAATGTTCCACCTCACATACCTGTTTACATTTAGGAAGATTTAAGTTGAAGTTCTCTGTTGATACTAAAAGCTGGGAAGGTCACTATGTCACTTGTAAAAGTTTGACCCATGCACATTAAAGTAAAATATGATGGTTTTCACAAAAAAAAGTAACAAAATGTCTCAAAGTCTAATTCTGCTAATCTTTGTAATATATCAAAAGTTGCATTAGCTTATGAACATTTCTGGCAGTGGAAGAGGTTATAAAAATGATCTATTGAATACAAGCAGTTTTTATTCTCATGAAGTCAATCTCACACTTACGTGAAAATCTCATTTCCATAGCAGCTCAAGTCATCTAAAACTGGAGGATTTTATTCCCAGCCTAGCATTTTCAGAATTGTGACACAGAATGAGCCGAATTAAATTAACTCAGCAAAAGTTTAGCATAGTAAGTTGAAAGAGGAAAACATACTGTAAGGTTAGGTGATCTAAATGTTTAAAAAAAAACCCCAACAGTTAAGATCTAACTTAACTGAAGCTAAGGCAGTGTTTAGCTAATTGGTCACATGCTAAATAGCTGTGTAAGAATGGGGTACACTCTCTAATCCAAACAATATTCAGGTCCAGTAGTACGATTTCCTCTTATTCTGGCATATTAATCTTCACTACTTACTGGAGACTCTTGTTTTTTCAGGTGCCATTGCTGGGATTGTGGACCAGCCGATGCAGAATTTTCAGCGAGTCTCTGAGGCTCAGGCTTCAGCTGGGCATAAAGCCAGAGGGGTCATCTCGGGTGTGGGGAAGGGAATCATGGGCGTCTTCACAAAGCCCATTGGAGGGGCAGCTGAGCTCGTCTCCCAGACAGGTTACGGTGAGTTTCATGTTTCCAACATCTCCACTGAAATTTTAAAATGCTCTTCAGATACAACCTGCTGTGTCTCACTTCTCCAGCTCAGCATTGTGTGACTTCGAGAAAGGTTTAGAAATGCCACCGCTAAACACTTACAAATGCTGTGCTGCTTTTCCGAAACGCCATCGTGTTGTGCTTGTCTCTTGTGTTACTGATCAGCGACGTACAGCCACAGAAACACAGAATGCAGAAAGCATGAAGTAATTCTTGGAATACAGAATTAGTTACAGAAACATATGTGCTTGCAAAATAGTTTTTGACATAAAAGGATTAGAGCGACACTATGTCCAATTAGAGTGTTATTTTGAGATCGCTTTGTTATGGCAGGGAAAGAGTTGGGCTATCTCTCCACACCGAGTGAGTTATGTTCCTGGGAGAAAGAAGTGAGTCATGTAGTAGGAGCATCCCCTTTCAACTGGAGCTTCACGAGAAGACAGTCCTGTTCTCAGATCCATGGGTAACATTTTAGCAACCAGAGGTGGGGTTTGCAGCTAGACTTAGCACTTCATGGTAGCGGTGCTAAATCTGCTCAAATTGATGGGAACAATTCTGGGCAAACAAAAAATGTAAAAGATAAAAATAAAATATCAAGATACGCGAATTTCTTTGTTTCTCGTATCAATAAATCACTTTCATTTTGAATCATTAATAAGAAATGGTGGTTGGAGGGAGTCAGGGAAGAGAAGCAGGAAGACCCGTTGATAGCAGGACAATGTGTCAATAATTTCACCTCACTAATTATAACAGACAAACCTTAAATATTTAAGACTTTAATCACTGGCAATATTTATGTTTGTGTTGTGGTGATTAGAATATGAATAGTTCTCACAGAGCTTAAGTTTAGGGTGCTTCTCACAACATTCACAGCTCATTCCATCTAGTTAGAGAATAATGAAACAATTATTAGAATTCTTTCAAATTAACTTTATCTTGTTTGTAAGAGCATAAATAATAACTGTTCTCCTGAATTATACATCCCATAGTGTAACATCAGCAAAATCAGAAGATTTTTTTCTGCTGTCAGCTGTCTTTGTGTTGCCTTTGCTGCCCAGGACATTATTATTTCTAGATTTAATTCTGCTGTCTTTATCAAGAAACTCATAGTAGTAGAGGGACACTTTTCATTGCAGATATGGTATATAAGACATCATGTTTTCCATGACCATGTGACAAAAAGAGTTAGCCAGGAAAAAACATAAAACTATATCAATAATAGCTGACAGTGCGTGAGAGGAAAATACACAAGAGTTCAAGTAACTCTTACCCACAACTGGATTGGAACTGGGACTGTGCCTCTTGGGGGGGACCAGGGGGTGGAGGACCACACAGAAATAAACACATGTTCTCTCTGTCTCCATCTGTAAATAACATTTTCACTCACATAATGCTGAGAACCTCGGTAAGCCAACTGTTACAACTGGGATGCTGCTTTTAAGTATTACCATCAACATGTGTGTTAAAAATTAAAGGGTTTTTTTCATTGCTGATGTTTTGTTTAAATTATTATCCATTGTGTAAGAGGGAATCTAAGTTATTGACACCCTTATGCAAAAATGCCTGTGGAATGCTTAGACAAAAGAAAATCTCTTCATTTATTTGTAAAGAAGTATATTTGTAAAAGAGTAACTTTGCATCAAACACTAGTGCTTGCTGCATAACCTACTCCATGTCTGTTGTGTAAAGATTTTTAAAACTACTTTACAAATATTTTTGCAACCCACTCATTCTTTCTAGTGACCATACCTCATCACTGAAAATTTACAGGCCATCTGAAATTGTACATACTGTATCATCTTCAGCTTTGGAGAGTCTCTGTAGAAACCTGCTTGTAGTCTCCATTCTGTGCTGGCACTAAGGAGAATTCACAATAAACCAGATGCCCCAGGAGATCTCATAAATATATATGGGTCTCTGTTTAACAGCTGGATTAAGTAATTTAACATTTAAATACAGTATCTAGGCAAACTTGCCTTCTAATTTGTATCAATCGTGACACGTATATGAAAGTATTTTAATATTAAGCAAGAAAGTTAACAATGGTCTTGATTTTTTCTGCATAAATCCTAAGTGATGTGTCCAATCCTGCTCTGAAGGGATTGCTCTCAGGAGTGTTATGTTTCTCTTGATTGCAAGTGAAGAGCTGATTCAGAGAACACACAGTGGGGGTTTGTTTCTTGCTAATGCGAGATCACAGGGGTTAAGTGCAAAACTCTTGCATTGTAATTTTTAATGAATTATCTTGACTACAGCTTCCAGAGATGTGACATCATTTTGGATCTGCACTATTTTATGAACTGCTTTAAACAGATGACATCACTGCACCACGTAACTGCATTGTAGAAAACAACTACTAAACCCCCTGAATTCTCTTACCACAGGTATTTTGCATGGAGCTGGACTTTCTCAGCTTCCCAAGCAACGCTCTCATCCAAATGATCAACATGTTGAGCAGGCTCCAAACAGCCACGTCAAATATGTCTGGTAACATTATTTAGACAATTGCTCAGTTTTACATCCACATTGTTTATTAATAGGTTCTGGCCTCTGGTCAAGTTAACAGGCTGCTTCCCTAGGAAAGGCTGAGTTATGGCAGTTTGTTTAGGAACATTAAACACAAAGGTAGTGCATAGAAACCCAATCTGCAAATGATGGGCTGCTGATCTGCATCCAGCTTTGAAACTACAGAGCTGATCTCTATTTAATGGTATTCAGTGAGTTCTTACTTATTTATCGTTGCACTGAGCCCAAGAAAAATACTGCACATCTCCAGAAACAGCTGTTAGTGAAGATAGCTTTATTTTCTGCACTGAATTTCTAAGCCACTTCTCAGGGTAATTTTTCTATTATCAAGGAAATAGGATGGGAAACAGGCTAACCTAGCACAGATAGTAGCCAATTTTGTGGTGAGTGATTAAGGGGATTTGATAAGTACGAATTTCACATTCATTCTTTAAATCTGAAGTCTTACATCTTTCAGTAATGGACTTTTGGAGTACATTCTCTGGCTTATTTTACATCTGTAGGTGATAGCTACATGCTTAAGTAAAAACATAGTGATCAAAATAAGCCCTAGAGGATCCAATGCACTACACTGACTTCTTTTTTGTCTTTTTTTTTTCTTTTTTTAACCTGATAATGCAGGAAAATGCTGCAATCTCTGGGAAGACCAGAGGTTCATATGGCCTTAGATGTCATGATTGTGAGTGGATCAGGCCAGCAGCATGAAGGCTGCTTGCTGCTCACCTCAGAGGTGCTCTTTGTTGTGAGCGTCAGTGAAGACACACAGCAGCAGGCTTTCCCTGTGACTGAAATCGATTGTCTGGAAGATGATCAGCAAAAAGATCTGCTGAAGGTGCAGCTGAAACAACAGAGAGTGCCTTCTGACTTGGAGGTAAAGACTTGAGTATGTTTTTCTTTCAAAGATGAAGTTACACTGATGATAGTGCTTTTGGCAATGGGAATACTCACCCTTGGGCTGGGAGGCCAGAGGTTGTGCCAAACCCAAACCAGGAGATCTGCACCTCATAGTTGGCTGTGTTGCCCTTTGGATGAAAGGAATGTGTCTCCTCCCTTCTATCCTCTTATTGTGATATGCCATACCTATGGCAGAAAATTTCTGAGGGAAAAAGTAGTGGAAGCCTGGGTTCTTGGTGAGCACCACTCTTTTCTGAAAAGGTTCTCATGGCTACGTATGCACGAGGTGTTCATTGTTTGGCAAGTCAGCATTGCACCCTGTGCCTACAAAGTCTCAGCAAAAGCAGTTCCTTTTACTCTTCTGGGAATTCCATGGTGCTGATGCTCCTTTGAGCATGTTTTTATCTTGTCTCTTCTACCACAGTGGTCCTGTTTGGCTGTATTTACTTCCTTAGATCATCCTTCTGCAAACACTAGCTTTAAACTGGATTAGCCCTTCTCTGAGATTGGATGCACCAAGTGTTTGCCAGTAAGAGCATAAACCCTTCAACTTCATGTTGAAAGATGTCTAAGCCATTTGAATACTGAGGTTTTTGGATTAATTATCTTCTTTTAATGGCAGAAGAATGTTATATTTTTACACTTTCGGGAAACAATGTTTATTGTATTAAATTCTCAAGTAGAATCATATGAGAGAGCATTTCAAAACCAAACATGCATCCCAGTTCTTATAAAAGTGTGCCAGGTAGTTTATAGACTGCTGTACCAGAAATTTCTGTTTCAAATATAAAAGAACATGTAAAAGCCCATGAAGTATGAGGTGTGACAAAAGTAGGAGCACCTTCAGTCAAATCCTAACTTTGCTGAAGTCACTGAAGAGTTTTGCCATCGATTTCAGCAAGGACTTCATCTGTGTCATGACAGCACTTGAATATTTTTGTGA
Organism: Notiomystis cincta; assembly: GCA_013398075.1. Taxonomy (NCBI): domain Eukaryota; kingdom Metazoa; phylum Chordata; class Aves; order Passeriformes; family Notiomystidae; genus Notiomystis; species Notiomystis cincta. Next base: position 137,735 of record VZRX01012905.1, on the reverse strand, counting down.
AAGCTTTCTTTAGTGCTGAATTCTCTTTATATTTATTGTCTTTCCACTAACCTCAGTCTCACAGAGAACTGTTGACTGAAGTTGCCTTCTCTCACCACAAAACTACATGAGGGATTACTTAAATTGTGAAGCAAATGGGCAAAGCTCAGCTCTTTTTGTCCCTGAGTGCTGAGTGGTTGGTGGAGGCACACATCAGACTATCAGAGTCCAGACTATCCTGCTCAGTCCAGAGCTACTGTCCTGGAGGGAAGAAGAAGAAAAGTTGTTCTCAGGAAGGCACTGGATGCACTCAACCTATCCTAACCCTACCTTTAGCACCAGCCCAGATCTCTTTTTAATTGGGTTGGAGTGTGATGGGTTTTGTCCTTGCATCTGCTTATCCAAGGGGTGAGGAGCAGGCTGCTGCAGAGAGGGAAGGGCAGCTTGCCCAAAGGGTGCTGCAAGTGGGTGATGAAAGGGGCAGAGGGTCTGCCTGTCTGGGAGAAGGGAAGGCAAGGGAAGGGAGCCTAATTCTAGTTCCTGCAGCTGGGAATGTGGAGGATTTATGGGCAGGGGGGTCCCCTGAATGCACAGAGCAACCCTGCATGGCATGTGCAGAGTCCAGCATTCCCATACGTGTTCTCCTGACACCCTCCTTTGGAGGTACTGAACCAAATACATAATTTTTTTCTGAAGTTCTGGATGGAAATATGGGAGTCCTTCTCAAGTGGTGCAGCAATGCAGCTCTAGGAGCTGTAACCCTTGAGCCCCCCTGCCTAAGTGCAGCATCTGTTTTGCTGACACAGACTCTTGAGAATGCAGTGAAAATGTATGGCATGGGAAAAGCTGGGAAAAGTGCCTGTGTCCCAGGTGGAGCCAAGTCAGTGATGGCAACACAGCAAAAGTTGAGTGATTCTGTACAAAACAGATCTGGCAAAATATTCCTTCAGAATGCAGGCACTGATACTGAAATTCTTGCAAAAATTTAAAGAAATGTGCTGTGATGAGGAGCAGTTTAAAGAAACAGAGAATAAAAAAAATTAATTTTTTTTATATTAAGGCAGCTACACAATAAAAGATTCCAAAAAGCTTCATATACAGTTTTAGTAATTCCTTAGAATCTTTTGTAATTAATATTTACTATGTGTTTTTAGTGGATTTGGAGATCTTGTACTTGGTGATTTCCTTTCTGCAGTTGAATCTGTGGTCCTTGGAGTGTGATGTGCAGCTCTGGTGCTGATGGGAGCCAGAGCTTCCCTTCAGCTTCCTGACAAGAGCTTCTCCAAAGTCTTCAGGTGTGATTAGGAAAAGGAACCTGAGAAGGAACAAGTTGTGACTGACAGATGAGCAAATGATGCCTAAACAGGCACAGCTCCTCAGTATGAATTGTAGGCCATTGTGTTGCACTGAAGGTGTCCTCAGCTGAAGTGCAGACATGTCTGTGCATGATGACATTTGCAAAGATGGCCTCAATTTTTAGCTGGAAAATTCCCAGTCAGGTCAACCAAAATGTTATTATGAGTTTAGCAAAACAAATCCAATGTTACCAAATGTAAGTTATCTCTATTTTTCTGATTAATTTAGTCAGAGATGATAGAAATAATACAACAAATTGAAACATTTCATTTCAAGGCCATAAAAATCCACTTTTTTGCATTACTGCTCACAAAAACAATTGCCAAAAGTTTTGTTTCAGCTCTGCCCAAAACAGTTTCTCCCATTCCCTCTCCTCAGCTTCTTGGAACAGTTAAGCAACAAAACATGAGTTATTCTACAGCTGTAATCACCAGAGATGTTATAGAGCATATTTTGACTCCTTCAGCAATAGGTTTGCCTGATGCCTTGTTCGCCTCCACAATATATAACTTAATCCATCTGGATAAGAATAGCCTGGATGGATTCTTAAAAACTCTGGCACTGACAAGTTTGTTATTGAAAGGGAAACATTAATTGTATTTGGATTATTTTCCAAAGTAATTGAGACACTGCTTGTTTCCAGACAGATGTCAAACTCAAAAGGCCTGCTCTTCCAGCTGCTCTTGGTATAGCTCATAACATCAAGAAGACAACAAAAAATTGAAGGGCCCTGGAATTTCAGATATTCCAGATTTTTTTTGTGATAATCTGCAACAGGGTGTTCATAATAGTCCTACATATATCATCTTTGAAGCTGAAAACCAATCTTTGGCTTTCTCAAAGCAATGGAAAAAAAATCCTGAAGAGCTGGATCTCCTTAGTCAGTGTGCACACAGGAGCCCATCAGTGCTACACCCATCTGGACTGCACAGCACAGGTGCTGTAGCTGCTGTGGAGTTAGAATTTCTGAAGGCTTCTTCTTTATAACCATAATGGGAAGAATTTTAGAAAAATCCTGGAGTTCTAAATCCAAAAGTATGGCCTTCTAGTAGGAAGGGACATGGTATCTGTAATATTCCTCTTGGAGGTGCATTAAGCAAGCCTTGATCAAGTTTTGAGTCCTTGAGTGATCTGGATATTAACATGATAAATGTTGAAAGCAGCAAGCAAGGGCACTTAGTGAGAATCTTAGGTCCCATTTCAGAAAAGATGTAGAATAACATCAATTCCAAATGTTTCTTGTCTTGACAATATAAGCCAAACTGAAACTGGCTGCAGAAGCAGAGCAGGGTCCCAGTTACTCTGGAAGACCATCCAACCATAGTTAATATTTCCTCCTGAATAATTATGCTGTATCTGTGGGAAATAGCCTGGGACTGAATGAAGAATGGGTTCCCAAGAGTAGGTGAGTGGGATGCCAGCACCATTTCCATCTCCTTTGGTAAGCAGGTCAGTGTGGAGGCAGAACCCAGCTGCCCCTGGGCTCACCTCCCTATGAAAAATCAGGAAAAACTGTGAAGCCACCAACATGCAAGATTTACCCTGTAACTTAAAATCCAGCTTACATAGGTGGTACTTCAGCATATTTCTCTCCTTTCAACTGCTGAAGCAGTTGCTGAGATCCTGTTACTGAGCCACCAGAGCGAGGACGTGGTTCAGACACCGTTCTCCACCGTTAGCTGTGAGTCTGCTGCAGCACTCGGCCTTCTGATCTTTCCCTCCCTTAGGGTCGTTCATGGAAACAACCCTTTCCTCTGCCCACTTCATCATTTCCGCTGTTTCTAGGCACAGGCTTCAACCTTAAACTCCTGAGCTTGTTCACGAGCTGCTTCCTTTAGCAATTTCGTGATGATGATTGAAAACAGGAGTGTTTCTACTCGCTGAGCAGCAAATCCATCTCCAAAGGCACAGTAAAAAACCTGAGGGGACTGTTTTCATGTGAATGTGGCACCTGTCACTGTCTATCAATCTTATTAACTCTTCCTTCAAATAAGCCACAGAGTATTTAAATGACTCTTGCAGTCCAGAGATATGACAAAGATATTGATTGTGGATGTTAAATTGATTCTAATGGCACTGTTTGAGAACATCATCCTATTTAGCAAGATCTGTAAAACTCCCTGAAAGACAGGCAGAAGATAGCAGTCTTTAAATCCTTAGCATGATGTCCAACAAGGGAATTTTAAATCTTACAAAAATTAAACTGGTCAGCAATTCTCCAAGTGTAAAATAAGGAAACATCAAACCCTAGGCCTAGGATAGCTGCTGCCTTTTTTCTTCATTGACATATTTTGGAAATAACTTCTATTCTGAATGATTTAGCTTGTCATGCTACTGTAGCATCCATGGTGGTATTTCTGAAACACAGTTTTTTTGAAACCAGTGCAACCAGCTTGATGCCTGCTTGTTTGCCTTCCCTTCTCAAGCTGGTCATAATCATCTTCAGCTTCTTCAAAAATAAAGGCACAGCAGATTGATCTTCCAGAGCCAAGTTTGCCCATAGGTTTTCTGGATAATGCTTTATCTGGCTGGAATCATGTGATAGATGACAGTATGTGATTCACTGGATATTTTTTCCACCAGGATAGGTCACTTGCATCCCTCTTGCTAGCACCTTAAACCTCTACCTATTTCAGCCTGAAAACACAGATCCATTAATGAAGAAACAAAATGCCCAAGTCATCTTCAGTAAAACCCTTTTGATTAGAAAAGTTTCCTATTTGAATGGGGGTTTTGTTACTACAAGCAGATGGATATATCCTGCCATAGAACATTCACCTGGAAGGTAGCTTCTAGTCTTCATTTTGAATCAAGTAAGTTAAAGACCTAAAATATTTTAGCTATATAGAATTTCTGTATGATAAGCCTTGCCAAGAGCTACTGACATTTTTCTAGAAGGGGTTTCAATGCCTTCGCTGTATACAAAGAGTTGGTCTGTTATAAAGTTCTACTCTTGACCAGTTCTCAAAAGATACTCCTTAAATTTTCTATGGCAGAGTTAGAGCTTCTCAGAAGTCCAAAACAGCAAAGAGGACTAATTCACCAAGGACTCAGCTGTGGGAGAACATTCATGATTAAAAAAATCCTTTAAACTATCCTAATATTTCAGGCAGGAAGATTTTTATCGGAGTAATGTGGAAGTTATTGTCCTTGCTACTCAGTTCAGCTACTGTCAAATCCTCAGTAACTATTGCATCTTGTCTGATTTCAGGCCGAGGGAGCCAGGGAGAGACTGTCAGAGCAGCAGTACAACCGCCTCGTGGAGTACATCACAAAGACATCTTATCACCTCGCTCCCAGCACGGCCACAGCGCCAGCTCTGCAAACCCTGGCTACGGAACAGCCCCCAACCATAACAAAAACCTACCAGTATGTAGTCGATCCAAATTTTGCCCAAGTATTCATTAGCAAATTCACCATGGTGAAAAATAAAGCCTTGAGGAAAGGATTTAATTAATAATATTTCTGGTGGGTATAGTAATACCTCACCAGTTTGAAAGCAGTGCTTTCTCTGCAGTAACCTACATCAAGTAGAGATGCATATAATTTTGGAGGAGGTAGAAATTGATAACAAAGCCCAATAGCTTTTCTAATCTTGACAACATTCCTGCTCCTTAGCCAAAATACTAATGCTGGAAGGAAAGTGTTCTGGCAAACGAATAAAGTGAGAAGGAACAGCCTTGGACTACAGCTCAATCAAAATCCTTTTTCTTTTCGATAACCAAAAATTAGAGAACGGGAAATTGCGTGCATACGGGCGTTTTTACCACACACAGAAATGTGTATCAATACCTCTATATCATATTTTAGGGTCTGCCAGTTTCTGTTATAAACCAGGTTTATAACTCAGCTGTAAAAACTTGCTCAAGGCTGAGCCTTTCCCCCCACACCCACACTCCCCCAACATGTGCGTCCTGAGGCAAAACATTTTCCCCCACTAAATCTGAAAAACCCAGTGTGGCTGTTTTAAGTTACTAGTGACAGCTGGGTTTTAGCACCACTTTAACCTTAAAATAGCTTCCTTTATTTGACTGAAGTTTTGCAGGACATTAGTCCATAATGTAAACTAGTGCCTTTGTGTGGTTTGGAGAACAAAACATGAACTACAACATGACTTTATTTTTAAAACTGTCTGTATACAGAAACTTTATTTTATCCACCATCAAATTTTCAGAAGTACTTTCAATGTATGTATGACTGTGCATTGTCTGTTCACGAGCTGGAAGCCAGTAACATGCAGTTCAAAAATTTAAGAAACAGAGCTGTCTCCTTAAAATCTCTAAGCTCAATGTAACCCAGATGTGCAGGTGAAGTACAGCCTTGTGGGGTCTTGCTTATTTCTGATCTGCCACCACTACATTGTATGTGCTCCCTTCAGCCTTAGTTCATTTTATGCTTATCATCTTGGAACTGATAAAAACAGGAATATTTAGAAACGTGACCTTTCAAATATATACTAAGCAAAGTGAGATTTTTAAAAATTTGATTGAAAACTATGGACCCACAGGCACCAATTACATTAATAGTTAATGATGCCATCACAATAAACTTACAAATACAGGTTAAACACCTGTATTTCTGGTAGTAGACAAGAAATCAGTCTCTGGGCACAGTCAGATGACTTTATAAACCAAACCTGGCTATGGCAGCTTTATTTTAAAACCAAAAGCTTGGTTTCTAGCTATACATATTAACTTTTCTTCCCCTTTTCTATGTGCTTACCAAAATCAATTTTGTCTGGAGATTCCTGAACATGGCTGGAATTGTAGTCAAAAACTGGAAAAAAATCTGATCACCATTTGGAGCATATGCTTTATAGTTAATAATTTCTATGCATACTTGATATGACCAAATGCACAGTAAATAAGAATGTAGTAACTGCAATGTTTTTCTCATGAGTTCTGTTTTGTTAAAAAGTATTTCTAAAAGCTGTGTCTCTCATCTGCTGAGAATAAAGGAGGCTGGGGTCTGCATTGTCCTTTTCTGACTGTGAAATAAGCCCATCCATTATCAACATTTCAACTTAGTCATTGTTTAAATAACACTGTTTAAAAATGTATATGTATATACACACGTGCTTCATTCCTGAATATTTTATGGAAGTTGTTTAATACTTCTAATTTTGCATATTGATGGATAAATTGTAATATAATTAAATTGTTTAAAGATAATAAAGCTATTCCTGTAATACTTGTTTTTGTGAGCTGTTTATTCATCAGTTACAAGGTCTAGGACAATGACAGGACTGATGTACAAGCTTCATGAGGGCCCCATTAGATCCCAGTTGGTCACTGGACTTTGTAGTGTACCAGAAAATGCAATAGAACATGACAATACTTGGGAAGTAAAAACTGGTGACTAGCTTGCCAAAAACGTGTGCTGAAAGGTTTTATGCTTTTGTGACTAACTGAATCAAAACAGCACTGTAGTCACCGTTTCAATTAGACTGATCTGTTCCTTATTTATGGAGTACACAGACAAGCCAAGGGGATGCAAACACACCTGTAAAAAATGAGGCACAGCAGTTTCATTTCTAAAAGTTTGTAGATTTCAGCCATTGTTTAAGATACATTTGTGTTTTTCCTGAATTACATTCTCCTGGAATAAACACTTGCTTAAATTACACTTTTCTTCAGTGAATTGAGCTGCATCTTTACTGCATTAGGCAGGTTCTTTCTCCCCCTTCTGACCACATGTATGGAAACAAGTGGGGAAGGCACATAAATCAACCTCTCCTACATATGAGCTGTGTGAACTATGAAAACAAAGTTGTCCAAAGAGCAGCTGCCTGTACTTAGCTGCTAAAGCAGTGCAATGTGTACTCTTAAAACATGCCCACTCTCATAACGCTCTGTAGACCTGGAGAGCTCACAACTTCAAATCTATCTTTTGAGTTGGCTTCCAGAACAATCAATCACTCCTCAAACACTCGAGAATAAAGCAGGCTAGCCAAAAAATGTGAAGGCATAGTCGGGCAAGAACTTTCCCAAAGTAATTCAGGTCAAATAATTCCTTTTTATATATCATTTCATACATAAATATAGCAAAACCTTCAGACACTTGGGATGGTCTCAAGCATGTTTTTCAGCTCTGCATCTCCTAGAAATAGAATGCCAGACCCTGTAACAAGCAACTGATTAGGGTCTAACTCACAGGTCTTGTACTATGGTATGTCCCACTCCAATTCTTTGTATTATAGAATTAGCTGAACTCTTGCTGGCAAAGGAANAAAAAAGGAAAACTGGTGGGTTGATGCAGTTTTCAGAAAAACTTTTCAGCTTTGCACTCCCTTCCTACTCCAGAGGAAAGCAAGCTGTGCTTTGGTTGGCATTGCCTGCTTAAGGGAAGTACTTGCCTTGCATCCCGTGTGAAACCAGAATGCACCCAGAAAACAACTGCAGCCTGCAGACTCTCAAAGCACAGCCACAGAAGTTAAAACTCACCTTTCTTTTTTGAATACATTCAGCCAGAGACATCCCTGAGCTCACTGTATCTGTCCAAAATTGCCTTCAGTCACAAAACTCTCCTTTCTTTAAATCATACGTGCTGAAAGAACACAGACTACAGTAACTGCTGCTGGCTACAACAGTTGAGAAGAAACTAAGAATTTAACAGTAAATTAATTCATAGCAACTGTGAAGGATATAGGGCCTAGACTGACAAGGGAGTCCTGTCTATTAGCCTGCACACCTGGCAGTAGCAAGTTTCTTTGCCTCTGAAGCTGTCAGTAAGACTGAAGACCCCTGGTAATTTAAACCTGCAGACAGGCCTGAGAAAATGTTAGTCAGTACTTAATGGCAAACACTGTTTATACTGTACATTGGGAAGATAAATGGGTATCATTTGCTATTGTTAAGCTCTGGTTTACATTTATAGGAGCTGGGGTATTTTGATTACTTGATGGTTTCCCCTGCATCACTAACATCGAATTCTTTCTTTGCTTAAAGGAAGCACTGCCTGCATGGGAACTTTAAAGAAAATCCCATGTTGCTCTATAAAATGTTCTGGATCACATACATTACTTATGTGCTTTCATTAGTCCAAATGTTGTTCAAGGATACCTATTAAGTGTTAAGTAGTTAATGATCCATGTAAAATAATAAGAGTTACTCCAAACAGGATTTGAACCAAAGACCTTCAAATACAACACAGATGGCCTAATTTGTCATGCTGCTTCATACAAAGACTTCCTTCCTTTCATGCAGTCAGCTTTTGCCTGCTCTCCTAAGTATCCACATTCAGCAAACAAAAGCTGCAGTCCTAGCAGCTTCTTCATCCTGGGCAACAGGCAATGGCAAAGCCTGTTCTGACAGGTATCATGGCCCAAGACACAGCATCATGCCCCAGACTGCACAGAATGTAGCAGAGATCCAAACCATGCTTAGCTGACTACTTCCAGATATTAAAAAGATGATACATGTCTAAAAGCAGCATGCCAAGATTTTAATTATGATATCCTACAATATTTACTTTGTCTGCCTGTACCCCCTTTCCTCTTGTACATTAAATACATGTGAACGTGCCTGCAGTTCAGAGTCATTTTCCACTTAGAGTAACTAAAATACCACGTGTAAGAATGGGCATTTGCATAGTCTGTAAGTCTTGCTGTAACAGTTTGCTGCAGTAAGGAAGACAATACAGTGATGACAGAACAGAAAGACAGAAAGGTTGGCTGGTGTATTTCCAGAATTTCTATCCAAATTCTTTCCTCTTAAGGTCAGCTCACCTTGTGAAGCCAGAGGTAAAACAGACACCTCCAGAAATCCATCCTCTCCCTTCCTGCAACATCTGTCCTCTTGCACATTCCCATAAGCAGCTGGGACAAACTAGCTGTCACTGCTTAGGGATATATTGTGCTATCAAATGTGGGATTTGGCCAAAGCAGAGATGCAAATAATTCCTGGAGGAAAGATAGACTTAGTCATCTTGGGCTAGTTCTGAAGATTTGCCACCACTCTTTCCACCCAGCACCCAAGCCTTTAAGTATTTCTACATCAATGAAGACAACTGAATGTCACTGACATATGTATTTTATTTACTGAGTTGCATTAGAGCGTGCTGAGCACTCAAGTGCATTGCAATTTACACTTCAGTGAACAAATAAGGTTCGGTCACCAAGTCTCCTTCAGCTGAAGGGAATCTGCAAGATAAAAAAACCCATTAAGTTATGATGGACAAACTTCATCTCTAAGTAAACATATTAGTATGTATGAATGCAAAGCAGCAGAGAGAAATGTTTATGTGGTAGTTTAGTCTAGAGGAATTCCCTGTTATTTCCTGATGCTCAAAGCTTCACACACCGTTCATGTGGCAAACAGAAGTGAAACATGGAACAAATCAAGAGCTGGAACAACCCTGCACAGCACATCAGATTCACTCTATGTGCTGCACTGGTAACTGAATCAGTCTTGCTGAGGGCCTGCAGGAGAAAGGAATGCAGCTTTCAGATAGGAGCCAGAGAGGAAACAAGTGGTGCAGGCAGCCTACCAAGGAAGGAAGAAAACCAAATTCAAATTGCTTCTCCCCATTATACTGAACACAATCCAAGGCCAGCTGTGTTCCATGACAAAAGTCATGGAAGTGGTTAGCACCAAACTCTGTGCTTCCCCCTTTATTCCACAGCTGACAACACAGCACATTTATACCTGCACTTAATTTCCACTGTCAGTATCACCACCAGAGGCCACACCAGGCAGATGAACAGTGTGAATTCACAGGGAGGTGCCAAGGTGCCTCCATGCCCAGCAGAACAAACAATGCTATCAATGAACTCCCCTTCCTGCCTCCTGACCCCTTGCTCCATTCTGGGGCTAAGCATTGGCTCCACAGAGAGGATTCGGGGAGGTAAAGCCACTGTATTTGCTGCCACATAAAGACACACTCCAGTAAAATGGAAGATGTAGACAGTGCATGATCACTGTACCCTTTAGGTAACTACCCCAAAAAAGTCTAACAATTCAAAATAACTACGATTTAAACTTCTGAGACAAATGAAAATGTTTTCCATCTGTTTTGGGTACTTGTCCTTTTTTTACAGCCTTTACAGAATATTTGAAACACTGGCATTGTTTTCCCCTTCTTCTACTTTTGTATTCATGTGCAGGAACAACAAAAAACAACCTTTCTACTATGAAGGAGTCAAAAAATATCTGTTCTTATATATATAGGCTAGGGAATAAGAAGCATCAGCAATTCAAACAAAATCACAAAAGACAATTTGTCTTCCACATTTTCTTTTGAGCCAGTACAATTAAGAAATGGAAGAATTGTTTAGGAAACATTTAATTTTAACAGGTGCACACAATGTGCAATTTTTTCCAAGCTGCCAATGGGAACACAGGCTGAGAGTGGAGCTCTGTTTGTACTGAAATAAATCCTGCTCATGATTTCAATTAAATATTCAACATGCATCCTTGTTGACAGTGTTTGTTTCAAATGATTTTACCACCAGATGGCCCTTCAGAATACACTGATGAAGGCCACCTGACTAAAGAATGCAATTCCAGTGTCTAAAGTTTGAAAGTGACTATATATGAGCCAGAGGACTGAACCAGAGGCAGAATTACCAAGATTTAACGCAGGTAAATTTATAATTTCATTATTTACCTTTGCTGTGGTCACAGCTAAAGGACAGCAGTATCCCACTCTCACAAAAGAAAAAAAACACAAAACACTACCAAAAGCTAGGACTGACCCAAGGACTTTTTACCTTCTTTCCTAAGTTTTAGAAGCGATGGAGCTCTGAGTTTGTTTACGTAATTGTGTTATGCAGAAATGAGATATTTGCAGATTGTCATAGAATAGAATTTAGTATTCATAGTGTTAAGTACAAATCTTTTATTCAATCTTGCTGCTTCATGCAAACAAGCTGAGAAAATCCAGCTGGCCAGGATAATTAAAGCCACAGATTATCACGTAATGATCACAATACGAAAACATTCCAAAAGAATGAAAAACTATCATTCTAGATTAGTCTGAAGTCATTTTAGAAGAAGCAGAGAACTCAATGTAAAAAATTTGCACCAAGAAAGGGAGAGGAACTCTTTATTGAGCTCTCACATCAGCTTGTGCAGCTTACTGAGTGTCATTATTAGTAACTACAATACAGCTGAAATCAAGACCTTTTTCCTGGTATTACTAGCAAGGGAGAACAAGGTTGGGTAGTTTTCCTAGAAAAGGCAGTGTCAAGTGATAAAAAAGAGTATTGTGAACAAAATTCTGTTCACAATTCATACAATATGGCAAAAATGTGATTATTAGTCCACAGAGCTCTATGTCACCATGATTTTTAATATCTATATTTATATGTGCATATAAAGATGTATTTCCCCTCATGACTAGTTATCTTGCCCCTCTCACCAACTTCAAAATACAAAATTATATGCAGAAGCTGTCTCTGTTTCTTACAGTAAGATGCATGCTATGAGAGAGAATGAGCCTCTCCATTTTCTCACTCACTGTACCACCACAAGTATGTAAGCAGAAGATACAGACAGCCCCAAGTTAAGCAGTTCAAGATGTGACAGCATCAACACAACTGTGGAATCAGGCAAGTCCTGGAGTTTAACATTAGAGCTTTGTCTCCTCTCCGTGGTTATGTGAGGAGGGCAAAGGCCTGGTATCATCACTGTCTCCTGTATCACACAAATTAAACAAATTAACCAAAAGGATTCAGGAGTTTCTATGCTGCCCTTACTGCCTGGTCCCCACTTCTCCTGTTTCTTCACATTTTATTACCCAGAGGTCTCTTGAGTGCAATTTGTATCCTTCCTCTTTGGAAACCCCTTTAGATTTGAAATAAAAAGGAAGAGCCCCCCCAGGCAGAAGCACAACATCTCACTGAAATCATCTCACTCCTGTTCTAATGAAGAGCAGTTCACTACCTGCAGGTGCAGCTTACCATCATTTGGGTGGTGCACACTCAAGCACACCAGCTGCCTCCATGGCTTGAAAGTCCTTCATGGGATCATAGTTTTTATAGAACTCTGCATAAGCTCGTTTTCTGGGTTCGGCAATTCCAAACTGGAAAGTAACACACAGAAAATTAAAGTTTGCAAAGCTTTATGAACAGATCTTTTTCTGTTAGTCCCATAATTTCTATCAGTGGATATTCATCTAAAAGGCCTTTAGCTCAAACTATTAAAGATTCTTTTGCTCCTGTTAAAACCCACAGGTCAGGCCAGCTGATCACTGGTCAGGAGAACTAATGTCTGAAGTAAAACCTTAAAAAAAAAAGTCTGTTACAAAGTAGCACATCACACTTTCAAGATCCTAAACCACTCCATCTATATGGATAGTCAAGTGTCCAACACCCTCCCTGCTAATAGTTTTATGCATAAAACACATCTTTATGGCAAGTTCCGTGCCTGTGGGCAGCTGCAAAACTCTAACTCTGGATAAAATGGCACCCTGCACTGAAGGACTGTATCTGAGCTACACTGTAGGTCAACTGCATCTGGTAACATTTTACAAGGCTGCCCAGCTGCTCTTACAGCTCACTGATGTAGAAAGACACAGTTCTCACTCCTTGGACACCCATTCACCTGAAGCACAGGGATATACTCAAAAAGCTCTCAAAAATGTGAAAAAAATCTGAGGTGGGTTTGCACAACCCATCTAACACAGAACAAAATAAATCTCTACTGAGATCCATGCTGCCTGTTCTAAATCTGGTCTGCCACCTTACCAGTGCACTGACACAGGGGTGCCAAATAAGCTTCTGACCCAGAGGACATTAAAAATTATATTCTAGATCTGCCCACAAACAACCTTGTCTATCTCTCAGCAGATGTGTCAAGTACATGTGTGAGCTTATTGTTTCTGACAGACATTTGTGGCTCTGAGAAGTTGTGAAAAAAACGTGAAATTAACTTCATTTCTGGTCACTTTTATCAACAGCTTCCCGAGCACTCAAATGCTGCCAGTAGAATATGCATGAGTTTGATGGGAAAACCGAGATCCAGTCCTTCCACAAGAATTCACACTGTGTTGTTGCTTCATGTATGAGATCCCAAAATTATTTAGTAAGAGCACTCAAGACCAAGCGCTGCTGTTATCTTTCCCAGAAGTCAAACCTGTGAGGGGGCTCTTCTGGAAATGTAATGCTCCATTTCCTCACAATACTTCAAAAACAAGGACAGGAAGACCACATTAGGTTTTCCCACACTGATATCTTCAGTGTGAAGGATGAGTTTTCCAAATTGCTTAAGAGCAAGTTTCAGTCAAGAGATAAAGTAAGACTTGGACAACTCTCTCAAGTCTCAGAAACCACAGCAGACCAAAACACAAACTACACAGAGATAATGTGTATCCACTGTGAGTGGCTGAGGGCGGTTTGGAACCAGGAGACCCGAGGTCAAGTTGTCACGAATTGCGTGATCTCGAACACACCAGAAAGCATCAGATTATTCACTTCATTTCTCCAAATGAAGATCAGGGAGATTTATCTGTGCTCTGGAAACACGCTTACAAAAACACATTACTAAACCTTTCTGATGAACAGCTCAACCCAATCTCAACAGAAAAATATTATGAATTCTTTAAATACTCCAGTGAGACCAATTTATAACTGAATGACTACAGAGCCCACCTTGTATAAAGTCGCACAGCCCAGAGATACCAAAAACGCCCCCAGGAGGTGGAACTTCATCCGCCGGGCCAGAAGGCGCCGCATTTGTGGCTTTGGCAACAGTGCAGCCGACATGGTGACTCTATTTCCTGAAAGAAAAAAGAAATCAGAGAATTGTGTGAGAAGCTCTACCTGAAATAATTTTCTGTACTACAGAAAGATCATTCTTTTTGTACTGTGCAATAATCGTCTTCACGATATAAACAAGAGTGCTCCTGTGTGTTTGACCTTCCCCTGTGAATATTTAAGGGGCAAAATTCAAGGACAACCTATTAATGACAGGAATCCCGTTTGAGTTCCTGCACCCCTCGCACCCCGTGTGTGTGGAATCCAGGCTGGCCGCTGCTCACACTCAATCCCCGCACGTCTTCCCTCCCAGGCCTGCTGTCCTGTGTTCACATCACAAGGCCCTCTCAGCAGTACCGGGGCCAGGCCGGGCCCAGCCCCGCGCCGTGCCCCGCACCGAGGACGCCCCAGCNGGGCCGCGGCCGCGGGAGGAGCGGCGGCTGGCGGCCCTAGGGATGGGGATGGTACGGGAGGTGAGAGGAATGAGGGGAGGGAGAGGGAACAGCGGGAGCGGCGGCGGGAACGGGGAGCGGCCTCACCTCAGCTCAGCCCCCACCAAGGTCCTTCCGCGCCGCCGGCCGCGCTCCCGCTGCGGCCCCGCTACTCCGCCTGCGCGGGGGGGAGCGGCGTACGGCGGGGGGGGCGGG
>VZRX01012905.1:72262-123054 GCA_013398075.1 Notiomystis cincta | reverse complement strand
TGGCCGGGTGGGAACAAACTGCTCTGGAAAAGCCTCCGCCGTCCTGGAGTCCAGGCTGGGACCGAAGAGCTCCGTGTGGAACAGACCCTGGCACTGAGTGCCAAGTGCAGTCTTTCCTTAAAGAGCCCCAGGGACGGCAACTCCACCACCTCCCTGGGCAGGACATTCCAGTGTTTGTGTAATCATCTTTGCTGAGAAGAAATTCCTCCTCATGTCCAACCCCAGCTACCCCGGCACAGCTTGAGGTGATGTCTTCTCGCCCTGGCACTTGTTACCTGTGAGAAGAGCCCGACCCCCACCTGGCTTCAGCTTCCTTTTCACACATGAGCCCGATTTCCTCCAGGAACACCCCCAGCTCCCTCAGCTTCTCCTCAAGGATTTGTTCTCCGGACCCTTCCCCAGCTCCGTTGCCCTTCCCTGGACCCTCTCCAGCCCCTCAATGTCCTTCCTGAGCTGAGGGGCCCAGAACTGGACACAGCCTCGAGCTGTGGCCTCACCAGTGCCGAGAACAGAGGGCAATCCCTGCCCTCCCTGCTCCTGCTGGCCACACCATTGCTGATCCAGGCCAGGGTGCCACTTGTCTTCTTGGCCACCTGGGCATACACTGGGTCGTGTTCAGGTCCCTTCTGCTGTCTTTTAAGGTCCCTTCCTACCCAAACCATTTTGTGATTCTATTAAGAGCCATGGGAGAGAACCAAGTGGCTCATTTGATGGATGCCTGGGGTGACACTGCTGTGCACAGACGCTCAGGCTTTAAATAGGGAGTTTGCCAGGAATAATTGGCCAAGCCTAGTTAAAGAAATGAAGCCATTTGTAATCCTTTCTTGATGTCCCTTAGCCAGTTTTTGTACCTTTCTTGGAAATGAGGAACATGTGCTTTGCCCATGATTTCCACTTAATCACCACCTGCACGTGGAATTGTTGTTTTTATTCCTGGGGAGTCTCTGTGGGATTTATACTGAATGCTATAAATTTCTGTCTTAAAAAAACAAGTCCCTCCTGTGCAGTGAGGTATTCATTCAAGCCTTTTGCTCCCTTGCCAAAGCCAGCAGATCCTGACATCAAATGAGAGAGATGGACCCTTGAAACTGAAGAGGAGTTGATTTTCTTATGATGGAATTAAGAAGAAATAAGTGTCAGTAGAGAATTTCCGAGGGAAATCATACAGCTGTGGCTGCAAGCTGGGAGAATGGTCTTTGCAACAGCAGTTTGAATAGATGCAATTTGGACAAGATTCCCTCAAACTGAAGAAAAGTTTGTTACAATAGTTGAGACCAAAATGAAGAATGTCTGCCCAAGAGTTTTTCCCATGTGGATTGACACAAAAACCCCAAATGTTAATGACATCATGCTGAAA
This sequence comes from Notiomystis cincta, assembly GCA_013398075.1. NCBI lineage: Eukaryota > Metazoa > Chordata > Aves > Passeriformes > Notiomystidae > Notiomystis > Notiomystis cincta. The sequence continues at coordinate 121,697 of VZRX01012905.1, read as the reverse complement.
GAATGGCAAGATGTATCACCAAGGGCAAATCGTGCTGACAAATCTGGTGGCCTCCTATAACAGGGTCAGCATTGGTGGATGAGGGATGAGGGATGAGGGACTGAGGTCATCTACCTGGACTTGTGCAAAGCCTTTGACACAGTCCTGCAGGACATCCACGTCCCTAAACTAGACAGATACGGATCTGATGGATGAACCACTTGGTGAATAAGGAACTCAGGAATTGGCTGGATGACTGCACTCTGAGACTTGTGGTCAAGAGCTCAATGTTCAGTGTAGACCAGTGATTAGTGGTGTTCCTCAGGGGTCAGTACTGGGACAGCACTGCTTGATGTCTTTGTTGGTGGCATGGACAGTAGGATCAAGTGCACCCTCAGCACTGTCCACTCCAAGCTGCGTGGTGTGGTCAGCATGCTGGAGGGAAGGGCACCATCCAGAGGGACCTGAGAGGTGGGGCTGTGCGAGCCTCATGAAGTTCACAGGGCCAAGTGTCAGATCCTGCACCTGGGCTGGGGCAATCCCAAACACAAACACGGGCTGGGCAGGGAATATGAAGGGACACTTGGAAGTGTTGGGGGACAAGAAGCTCCCCACGAGGCAGCAATGTGTGCTCACAGACCAGAAAACCAACCACATCCTGGGCTGCATCAAAGCAGGAGGGCCAGCAGGTTGAGGCAGATGATTTTGTCCCTCTGCTGCACTCTGGTGAGACCCTACCTGGAGTGCTGTGTCCTGCTCTGGAGGCCCAGCATGAGAAAGACATAGACCTGTTGGAGTGAACCCAGAGGAGGGTCACAAAGATGATTAGAGGGCTGGAACACCTCCTTGTCTCCTGTGGAGAGAAGTTGGGGTTGATCAGCCTAGAGAAGAGTCAAGACTCCAAGAAGACCTTAGAGCAACCTTACAGTGCCTAAAGGGGGCTTACAAGAAATCTGGAGAGGGACTTTTTACGTAGTGACAGGATGGGGTAATGGCTTTAAACTGAAAGATGGCAGGTTTAGATTAGATATAAGAAAGAAATTCTTTATTGAACTTGCCCTCATGAAAGAGACAATAGAAAAGTAATTGGAATAAAAGCATGGCAGGTTTCTGGGCTACTGTCATCACATATAAGATATGAGTAACTTTCCTATAAACATCAGTCTTGTGAAGACAGAATATTTTGGTGGATGGAACTAGGTCTGTAAATAAAAAGTCTTGATTGCTGTTTTCAATAGCTTCCTTCATGGCTGGCCAGGTCATTAAATTCTTTTCTGTGTGGCCAGTTTCACCATGTGCCTGAGATACTGCTGGCTAGGCATCTTTGTGTTATAGTTAAGATGCTAAATGAAGTGCTAATTGTTATCATCCTTTGATGTCATTACTGTGGAATATACAGCCAACTCCTTATTGTTCTGTGTAAAGGGCAGTTCGGGACTGTGCAAATAAGAGATTAAAAAAAGGATGGAGAATACATTAGAGGAAGAGCTGTGGAAGGAGAGCAGAGACAAACAGCTCCATTAAGTCAGTGCACAGAGTGGCTTCTTGTCACCCTGGTTTCTGAGTGGATTATAGGGCTAAGAGTGGTTTGCACCTGAGTGGACCCTGTGCATCTAAATGCATGAAAATAAATAAACCTTCTGAAAACATGAAAGCATTTACAGAGATACAGAGACAACAGCAGTTGTTTCCTTCCCAGTCTGCCTACTCCCTGAGGCTTCTGACACCTCCTCCAGTTCTCTTTGGGAAACAAACATTAGGATTGTTCGCTCAAAAGGTGTCACAGCTATCAAAGTAGAAACTTCAGTCCTTTTTTTCCCTCTCCAAAATATCAGAGAGCCAGCAACAGTTTACACTTCTCCATTGTGTCCTTTTGAAGAATGAAGGAAGGCATTAATGCCAAATCATTTCTTGCTTCTGCTCCACTGGAATTGAAAGTAAAATTTACTTCTGACTTTAGTGAGAGAAAATTTAGTCAGTGAATCCTTGTCTTTTCCACAAAGAGTACTAGCTCTGATGCTCAGGACTGTACTTTCTGTGGTGTGGACTGACGCCAGCTAGGAACAGGACTGTGACAATCAAGTGATTTTGCATATGCCACAAAAAGTCTTCAGATAATCATAATCTGGATCAAATTAAAACCAAAAATCTACTGGAAAAAGATCACATGGGACATTAGCAATCCCCTGAGCTAGATGCATTCCCAAATAGTTTAATATAAAATCTACTTATCACAAAAGAAACAGAAGTTAAACAACACTATGTGACACATAGGAAAATGCATACATTTGGGCTCATCCTCCCCTTTCTGTGCCAGAAATTAACTGATCAAACATTCTCTTGCCACAGCTGTGTCTACATCAACCAGTGGTGCTGTGGAACAAAGATATGGTGGCACAAGAAGTTTTTTTAACAGAATCGGAATGGCAACTGTACAAAAAATGAGGGTGAATCAATGATTCCTAAATGGAAAAAGTCAAAATTAGCAGGGGGAAGAAAAATATTTTTGTACTTCCAAAAGAGCAGTATAAACAAAGGAAAAAAAAAGAAAAGTTCAAATCACAATAAATGGAGCAGACAGGGATTTCACAAGCTTTTGTTGATTTTATGCAAGTTTCTGAAACAGAAAAATCTAAAAAAAAGTGATTTCTTAAGTTTTATTCCACTTTCAGGAGACAGATTTTAGTATATTGAATACACATGAAATAGTGAAAGAATTATGGAAATGACCTTGTGTTTGGTACCATCATGAGTTATATTGTTAAAAACAGAGCTATTTCCCAAGTTCCCAACTTGCAGTCAAGACATGGCTGATGTGTGTATGCAGGCCCAAGAAGCAGAAAACACACCAGGTTTCAGAGCTGTGACATTAACATTCATGTGACACTTTGTTTTCTGTATTTTGGTTCTGCATTAATTGTTCTCACTCTGAAGTCCTCTGGGTTCAGGGGATCTATCTGAAACATATACACTGTTTATTTTAGCAACAGGAGACCCTTGGTTAGATAAATTGGGCTTTTGAACAAGTAGAACTCTATGTGTGTCATTTTTACCCAGAAGTTTAACTTGTCAGACAAGTGTAAGTAACTTCATTATTCATTGCCATTATGTCCTACATAATCATCTGATTTCTTAGAAGAAAACAAACCCACACCCACAAGAAACACCTCCTTCCAGTCCCCGTTCCTTGCTCAAAGCCCTTCAAACGATGCCAAGATTCTTCTGTCTTTTGTGGTTTTAAATGTTATGTAGCTTGTCTGCAATGGAAATAAAGTCATCAAAGAAACATTTTTAGACTGTTCCTTTACTCTTCTGTATTTGAGTAGAGGTGCCTTACTCTGAGAAAGCTTTTTCATTCCTCATCCTTGTTTTTCCAGGAACATGTGGAGCCACTTTTACTGAAAAATACTCCAATCTAAAATTTAACCAGGTAACACATAAAATTGTTACATGTTTCTATGGTCTCTGCAGGCCCATCTCAGCAAGTGAGAGCCCACCCAACACAGGCCACAAGCATTCCTAGTCTGCATTCAGCTCCAGAAAGTGTCCAGGTAAGAACAGCACAGGAGCAAAGTCACTCCCTTAAAAAATGAAAGCAGGAACCACAACATGAGGACAAAAGGCCAAGTTTTCACACTCCTGTTCAAAGCATAGTTTGGTTGATGTGCTGTGACATGGTTTAGTTTCACACAAGGCAGAATTCTCTAGCTCCAACCATCATCTACCCTACAGAAACTATTGCATGGCAGACAGGGCTTGCATGACATGCCCAGCAATCCTGGTGAGCCCCTACATGCACCTGGTACATTTGCAGTGCTCCCCTCCTTGATTATGGATGTGCTACTGGAAGTCTGAGCAGAAGATTCACATGGGTACCCTTCAGTAGTCCGAAGCCATTGAAACAAGGATTGTTCTTCACGCATTATTGGAGTTTAGGCCAGACCCTTTGTTAGTTTCTATTTTTCCTAGATGTGACCAGTGATCATCAGATCTCCAGGAAAGCAGGAAGTGGCCAACTGCTGCTGTTGACACAATTATGATTTTGCTCAAGGAACTTATTCTCACAGAAGATGACAGAACAACTTCCCTGAGGGTGTAAAACGGTGGCTGTGAAGCAGGAAAGCTTCCTTCAAGTAGAAGATCAGACTCACTCTCCACAAGACATTACATTTGTGCCTTTCTTGCTTAGGGTCAAGGCACTTGCTTTGGGCAGCTCTTGGCTCAGCATGCTCCTCTTGGAGGAGTGAGCTGCACAGAGAGGAGAAGGGGCCTTGCTTAGGTGGGGGACAGCACCTGTAAGGGTGACAGCTACAAATTTCCCATGGCTGGATTTAACCTGGTGATATCTTTGCTGTTTATTCAATTTACCTAGTACAAGACAGAGCTCATTCTGACAGAAGAAAAGTGGCTCAGATTATATATAAAGATCACTTTGGAACTGGTTCCTGTGGCAATTTTTAGACTTTTTCCTCATAGATTTCTGAACATCTCATTTTAGTCTGTTTTAATTCACACTGAGGTGATGACATGGTGTTACAAGATGTTGGCAAGTTTTCATTTCTGTGCCTGAAATGAGAGTCTAGAAGGAGTGAAGGGTGTCTCAGATTTGTTGTGACTTGTATCATCATAGTGCAGTCACACCAAACAAATCATGCCCATTTATGACAAGAGAGTTCACGAACACAATTAAAAACCAAAAGTAAAATAAAAGTATCCCAGAGATGATGTATTTCCTGACCTCTTTATGATCTGGTGAATTAATTGTGGGTCTGAAATCTTATTCATTGTTTCCAATTACATTACCTGGTCTAATCAAATATTCTTCCTAAAGAAATACCATTGCTTTCGTTTATTTTGTTACTGGAAATATCTACCAATTTAGGATTGCTATGTTTTGCAAAGGCTTCATAATTTCTATTCAATATTTGATGGTATTGCAAATATAAAAGATTTTCGTCATAATCATAACCTTGGAAACATTTTAAGTCCCCAGAGTCAGGGAGCTTCTGACTACAAAATCCCCAGACGAGCTAAAATACATCTCAGATTATGGTCCCAGGTTTGAAAGGTGAGGCACAGTCAGACATGTGAGGCTTCTAGAAAATAGTCAAATCATCTGTTCATGTTTTTTTAACAAACTTCTTATTGGCATAAACTTTTAAAAATATCTATACTTAAACCAGCCTGTTTTAACTTTACTGTTTTATTTTAAATAATCTAATTAGGAAATTATGGGTCTCAGTTTTCTACTGCATTGAAACTTTTGAGCTTCGTGATTTACAAAACTGGCAATAGATAACAGTATAAGCAACCTTAAATATATTTTGGTTAAATGAGTTCAGGATACATTTCCCTGAAACAAATTTGGCCATGTTTGATACGGCATTACATGTAAACGTCTGGAAAAATTGCAGTGCTTTTCCAAGCAGGAGGCATGAGATTACTATAATCCATAGCCCCCACCACAGTATTAATTAGCGTGGCTCACTAACCAGGGACATGATATTTGTAAATGAAACTCTAGAAGGGCATCAGTAAGGAACAGGATGTTGAAGCCAAATGGAAAACATGAACCAATAAAAAGGCTGAACTAGCTAGAAGTGCAAGCTCAGCCTTTGAAGTTAGTTCAAGTACTGCATGCTTTAATTTTGGTGTAATCTTATGATGGAGGTACAAACAAGAACTCAGAAACAGATTTTGTAACATTTGGCCCAATTGTAGATGAATCAGTTTGTTGATGGTTACCAACAATTGCACAGCCAGAGAAGCTGTGGTCTTTGTTAAATTAGATTGAATAATTGGCTTCAGTGGGAGTTTCGGGTGCAGAGCAAATGAAGTGTCACGGCCCTTGACTCTCGTAAGATTCCTTAGCAGAGGCTAAGCGTTTGCCTTCAGAACAACCTGAGTATGGATTCAGAGAAAATAAGTCCCTCAAGGGTTCATCTACTCACTCCCCTGCCCCAGCATGGGTCTGAACATACTTAGTCATTCCTGGCAGATGTGCAAACCTTATCTGTTTTTAGAGCCCCTCTGATGACAATAAGGATACCAAAAGCTCTCTGAGCAGTTTGTTCCCGATGTTTAACCGTGGTCTCGGAATACGATCTTTGATTACTACTGCGTTACCTTGGCAAGCCCAACTGAGCCTGTGTATTTCTGTGTTTTGATTTTGTTTTGGTTTGTTATTTTTTAATATACTTTCATGTGGAACTCCAGTGACAAAGCTGTGCTTTTCTGGTGTTTCACTCAAAAAAAATTAAAATTCACTGTTTTTGTCCTTTGGACAGCTTTCTGAAGGCCTGCTATTGCCAGGTGCTGAGCATCTCTGGAGACATGAATTAAGGGAACGAGTTTCAATACATTCAGCAAATTACAGGATCAGGCAGCCAGGAGTTAAGATGATCTTTGAACTGGAAGGTCATAACTGGAAAATGAACATAATCATACACACTCTCCTTTTTTAGATCAAGCATTCACTTCATTAGCTTGAAAATAGTAAATAATTTATTGTAGTCTTTAGTGAATAGCCCAACACATGCTGTTAATTACTGTCTCGTTTGGAAGAAAAAACACAGCAAAAGTTAATTTTTTTCCTGCATATGCTTTCTAGAAGAAAAATAATTCCCCCAAAATGCATTTATTTCTCTTTTCAGCAGCCATGCAGACCTCTGGAAGGAGCCATATTCCTCAACAAGGCAAGTGTAATGGCTCTGTTTCTCAAATGCAAGTGAGTACAGACCCAAACATTGTAATGAAACAAAGACTTTAATTTCAAAAAAATAACACAGAGGAAAATGGTTGAAATATTGTATTAGGGAAAAAATCATATACACCAAACTTAAGCCTTATGTGATTTCAACAGTAAAACAGTTTACCAAAGAAGGTAATTTTATGCATATGTTAGACTCTGTGTGTGTGTATATGCACATATACATGCCTGTAAATTCATATGCACATATAAAACTGTAAGGGTGTAAATTATTCTAAAGATGTGATAGATTCAAGTCCCAAAGTACCATTTTCAGGAATGAGTGGTATCCAAGCCAATCAGAGTCTGGGGTTTACAAACCCAGTGCTGATCAGTTGGGTCTTCCAGTTGAGATGAAAAGCATTCAGTTGCCTACCGATGAAAACTACTAAGAATGCTATAAGCTTGTTGATTGCATTTACTGAGCTATAGTCACCATGGCTTATTGTAGTGAATAATTCCAAGGAAATCTCTGTATTTACTGACTTAGTCAGATGGGGAACATTGCATAAGCTATTGTGTGCCTGTGCATTCCTTGAGTGTGATGCTGTGGTCTTTTTCTTGCTTGCCTTGTCATTTGTTTCATTTAACTTTCTCATTAATAGCACAATTGCTTTGCTTTGTTCAAAAATCCTATTCTGAGAAGCAAGTATTACTTTCTTCTTTAACTTCTTGCCAACAAAAGATTTTCAAATGCATGTGGTACAGCGGAATTGTACAAGATTGTTTGAGAGCAAAAAGAAATATCTAAAATTAAAAGCACAAATCCACTTACTACATTCCCATTTTTCCTTTGACATGAAATGAAATCTTAACGTGAGAAATGCACACAGTTCATCAGCATACTCAGAGCAAATACATAATTAACATGTGGAATAAGCAAAGCCGTTGTCAACGCTTTCACATATGTTACCACAAAACTAAAATATTTTAATTAGTAGAGAAATAGAGGAAAATCCAAGTCAATACAGCCTGTGCTTGACATAAAAATTAGCTTGACTCTATGAGTATTAAAAATAAGAGAATCTCATCTCTACCTGAACTATCCTTACCATACTAGGACAGCTTAGTGGGTTCCTCCATAATTTGAATCTGCTCCAGTGGTCTGATAAAGAATTACTTGGCAGAGGAGTGCCCACTGTGGCCATTGTGCAAATGCTTTACTAAATTACGGGTAGAAATCAAAATGTGTGAGTTCAATAGCAGGTAGGTAGAAAGTGTAGACTTTGTTGTTTTCCAATAATCCAATTTGCTGGACTGACAGAACATTTTTTGAGGGCTACGTTATAAGAGAAAAAAAGAAAACTATACAGCAATACCATGTGGCTTCTGATTTGGGAATTACAATTTAGCCTATTAAACATGGACCTGTTCCAAAAGTGCACATTCAAACAATCATGCATGAAGGAGTTAGAAACACAGATGTGAATTATAACTCTCTGAAATCCTGGGAATGCTCCAAATTAGGTGGGTTTGAACTGTAAGTACAGATCCAGATCTAAAATTTTTGTTCAAACCTGTCTTTCCCTAACATTTTTACAGCAACTATTAAAACCAACAATGTTCCATAAGCTTAAAAAAAATATCAGTTAACCCCATCTTAGCTGTATTCAGACATGACTCACAATAGCTGGCTAAAACATTTCTGTAAAAAGGCAGTAACAAAAATCACCAGTTGAATGTAATGGGACAGTTTAAATATGTAAAATATAAGCCAGATTACTGCAGCTCCACTGGCCACATACAACTTCACAGTGATCACTTTGACCCAGTATTTAACATGAGAAACATAAATAATTTAAGGATTTTCTTTTCCAAGTTTGGGACAGAACTTTGTAACATCTGTCCTCTCTTCAGTCCTTTTTACACACACATGCTGAAGTCAACATTTTTGACTAGAGCAATGGTGTTGGTTGGGACTGGGGCTGGCCATTTCACAAGCATACAAGAGGTAGAGGATGGAAAATGTACCTCTAACACTGTACTGGGTGAAAGGTACAGAAGGAGCAATGAAGGAGCACTGCTGTTTTTCAGTGCTCTCAACAGCAGGAAACAGGGTGCCAAATTGATGCAAATACCCAGTTCATTGATCCTTTTATCTGTAGATTTCATTACTGCAGGTTTCTCTTTTTTAAAGTCAAACATATTTGCCAAGTGAATCACAATGATTCTTCTCACGTAAATGATGTAGAAGGTGTGGCACAAATCAGTCTGGCCTTGGCCACCCCATACTGCAAAGTAAGAGAAAGTGGGTCTGCTCCACCAGGTCTAATCTACTGTATCTGCAGAACACCTCTCCCCATTGCTGATCTCAGTATCTCATGACTAAAAACTAGATTTTCACACCTTGAAGGAGACAAATGAACCCACAGTTTGTGGTCTAAGACAGTTCCCCATTAATAGTACTTTAAGAAACAGCTGTTGAAAAGGGATCATGTGGAGTACAGAGGCAATGGCAGAGCAGCATTGCACAGACTCAAATCAAAAAGCATTTTGCCCCTTTTAAATGGCCTGGTGAAGGCTACTACCCCTCTTATAAACTGATATAAGTGTGCACCTTAGTAACATTATGCAGCACTATGTAGTTTCAGGAATTCATCTCATAGTCTGATATTTTGTGTCATGCAGTAGCAGAAGAGAAGTCAAAGCAAAATATTTAAAGCCCCTTCTTAAGAGCAAAAATTATAAATTGTTTTAATAAACATCAGGTATAATGAGAGTGAAGTGAAATATACAATAATATCATTTTAATATAAGTATTTATGAATTTTAATTAAGTCTTTAAAAAAATTTAGAATAGTCCTACTACTCTTATAGTCCATTAATAGGGAGTAAACATCCAAAGCAAGCCTCAACGAGTATGACTGGATTGTGTATTTTAACACCACTAGAGCATAAATCTATGCAGAAGAGTTTTCTAGGTTTGCAAGTTTCTGAAAAAGAGAATTGGTTTCATATATTGGTAACAGCAAACTTCACAGACAACTGTTGTTCTGCTGTAGAGAGTTCTGAATGTCCCAAATGATAAGCACTTAAAATAAGCAAGGAATAAATTGTAATTAAAGGGACAGGTGCTACGGTTGCTGAGAAAAACTTCTCTAGCTCTTTAAAACTGCTGAACTCACTTAGGTGGTAAATCAGCATCCTGAGAGAGAATAGATCTCAAGAACAAGACCAAAGGACAATAGCAGTACAAGTGTTCTGAAGTTATATAGAATAACCATCCAGAGCAATAATATTTAGTCAGTTCTCAGGTTCTCTGCTGGAACTGGTCCCTTGGGACAAGACTTAAACCACTTTTCCATTTCAGGTTTATCACCAAATAGCAGTTCTGGGGTGTCTGCCATTGCATTAGATTAGAGCCAGTAACCCAGAAATTTAAGAGTCCCTGTCTCTTAATGTACTCCCTGTTCAATATCCCAATATTTCTTTAAAATTGATTCATAAAATGAAAATAATGATAGTTATTCTATCTATATATAAATATACATCTATATATATCTCTCTAGATATATCTATCTATGTAAAATAATGATAGATAACATAGTTCTAGCATTAGTAATACGTGCAGTTCTTCTCAGTTGCATACTAAAGACTTGGTCTTTGGCACTTAGGCAATTCATGTGTATGCACATATACACATATATATCCTATATATAGCAGCAAATGAGATTGAGAATAAACTTCAGTTTGCAGCACTTTGAGTGAATAGGGCCAGTTTGAAAAATTATATCCACTAACTAAGTACATGTAGTACATTTTTTGTAAGTTTCATAGACACGTATGGTACTAATGATCATAACTGTCTGTGACAGTAGTTTTTTGCATGAGGTAAATTTGCTGGTAAATTTTTGTTAACTATTTGGCAAGGCTGGAACATTCACAAGGAGTTGTATCACTTTTGACAAATATCTGGATAATATTTTTAATTTTTGAAGCAATCTAAGTATTAATCATGTCAGGACTATAAGCATAAGATAAGCAATGTCTACACATTATTTAACTGCCTCAAAATTCCATGAAGGCAAGAACACAGCAACACACAAAGTGCCTAACATGCTCCAGCATTTGTTTGCGTGTATTGTACTGACCACAGCAGTAGAAGGTGGCCTTCCATGTGCTTTTTAGGGTGACATACATCACTGCATTTATGGCACTTCATGATTCTTCTTTGCCTTTCACATTAATTAGGGGTAGGCCACACAGTACCACATGTGCTTTGCTCACTACAAGATGCTGCATTCCAACTTCCTCAGATGTATTGAACATTAAAGTTTACTGCATTTGGGAAATTTGGGAAAGCATAAAACTAGGAAAAGTATTTTGTGTTTTACTCCCTTGTAGCTTCCACCAAAAACATTTTTCTCAGGTAACCCAAACACAGAAGGAGAGCATGAAGCAAACTCTGAACCATGGGAAAAGCAGGAACTGAACCAACGATCTCACTTGCTCCTTCTGTGAGAATATATGAGCAGGGCAGATACATCCATAAAAGAAAAGTGTATTTCTTCCTTGCCAGCCTGTCTGAAGCAACTCCCAATGGAAACCCGTTACAATGCCTGGTCACTCTTGTATCAAGAGTGAAGAAGAGTATTAGTTGTCCTTAGCTGCCACTCCACACTAAGGAGAAAAGCACTCTTGGATGGTCGTTAGCAGCACGATCTGGGAGTTCCAACTGAAGAACCTGTACTTCAGACAAAGGAGACAGGGCTACATGGCTCATTCTCCTTGTCCAAGGGGTCAGGGAGAGTAGCAGGAGACAGTCCCATCCCTAACTCAGGGCTAATCCTCGGGAGCTCAGCTCACTGAAGCCTGCTGGAGCTCGATGATCAGCCTTTCTTTTACATGCGTTACACACATGTAGAGAAGAACAGAGCCAACAGCTTTGTGGCTAGGGACTGGTTTTTAAAGTGGTCTAAAAAATGTGGAGAGGTCTAGTATCATCCTGTCTCTTGACTAGCAGTTAATTCTTCCCCCACCCCCTCCTAATTCCCCAATTAATCCTTGGTCCTTAGTCCCCACATCAACTGTGCCCCAAATCTCTTAAAATTTTTTTAAAAGTAGGGAGAGCTACACAAGAGCTATGAGCTCCTACAAACTTCTGTTGAGTAATGCCTTGGGACTAATGGTATTTTATAGAAGTTCTCCATCCCATCTGTGTCCTGATAGATTTTAAGCCTTTCTTGTGGATCAAAACTCAGAAATGAGACAGAAGGTGAACTTTGGAACAGGAATCAGACTGAATTGGGAGGAAACAATAAGAGCGTTTGGCTTTGTAATAACTCAGGGACCTCAGGAGTTATCCTCGATGAACAGAAGTTGTGTGAATTGCATAGTGAAAGCACAGTGGCCAAAACACCCTGCTTCAGGGCTGTCAGTTCAAGGCAGTGTTTTACTTATTCATTAGATCAGGCACTGAAGAACTGGGTTTGATTATCAGATGTTTAAGATGGAGACTACCGAGTAGTTTGTGCCATGCATACTTCAGTGGAATCTTTCTGTGACTTGAGCCTGAAGGTATATTCTTAAATTATTAACACAGGAGCCAGTGTCACAGGTTGATACAGAACACACTGGAAGATGTTTATTTTCTACCCTTGATCCCTGGTTCTTAATAATTTTCCAAGTCATCATCTTTGCTCTAGTATTGTTAGGACAAACCTTGCATGCACATTACATTTGTGTCTCCTGGCCACCTCCACTGAATGTGTCTGCATTCCCTTCCTCAGAGAGATTTTATTGTGCCTGAAAAGGTAACAAAATGTCATTGCTGTGTTCAGCCAGTTGAAATAATCAGAACAGTTCTTCAATAAATGTATCAACTCAAATTGGGGAAATTAATTTATTGCAAATTAGAATAAATCAGTACTGATTTAGGTAGTGGGGGAGAGAAGGAACAAAAATAAGAACATTTACATACTTAGAGAAAACATTTTCCCTCCATATTTCCCAGGTTCAAGTTCAATCCAAGCACCTCTCCTCCCCTCCTTGTTACCATCACTGGTTGCACTCTGTCCCTTTAGTGAGGCACTGGGAAGCCCCATCTTCCTTCTCACTATTTTCCTCTGCTGCAGCATCAGTCCTCCACAGGCTGCAGGGAATATCTGCTCCTCCACAGAGCACCTCCTCCTCCTCCTCAGCTTCCTCCTTAACCTCTTCCTCTTACACGTCCTCCTCTGCCCTTGGTGTTCTCTCTGTTTTTTATCACTCTTTTTATTTCTTCCTCTACTCTCTGGCTTTCTTAGCTCTTTCTGAAATGTGCTTCCCCAAGGTGCCACCACCTTGGCTGAGGGATCAGCCATGTCCTGTGATGAGTCCAAATACCAGATGGAGGCAACTGGGACTGGCTGTGTCCAGCACATGGCAGCCCTGGTCTCTCTCACAGGCCTCCTGCTGCCAGCCTTGCCATTTACCCCCAACAGACAAGGTGTGGCCTGCTCTGTTACATAGTGGAGGGTAAATGCCCCATCAAGAGCACTGATAGTCTTGTGCAGCTATCTCACCCTACCAGCAAAGCACTCAGATCACTGTAGGACAGTGGCAGGCAAATTTCCAGGGGCATTAGAGACTGGGCTGCAACTGAAGCTGGTGGGAGACCTCTCAAATCACGGCAACCTCAGCTTTCTCATTGTGTTATCTTGTACCACAGCCTGATGCCTGGCAGGGCTGCAGGTGCCTTGTGGGCCCTGTGGTCACTGGGCCCAGCTGGAGGGTTTCTCAGACACAGAGCAGGAGGAGAGGCTCTGTGCCAGGACTCCCCACAGTGATCCAGCTCCACAGGGAGCAGAACAGTGGTGCAGCAGGCAAAGGTGTGTGGAATACAGTCACACCTGCAAGGGGCACGAGCCCCTTGTTGGCCGGATTACTTTAACTGCAACTGTAGGACATGATAAGAGGGCAGAAAGAGAATGTGAGGGAAGACCAAGGAATGCTGCAGTTTTCTCTGAAGTAATTTTCAGAAAATGCTGCCACAGGAAGATTATGTTCAGACACTTTGAATTTTAGGAGGACTAGTGAGGGCAGGACACCAAGTTGCCTAAAATAGCGCTAAGTACAGAATAAGAAGAGGAAGGAGGAGCAGAGAAGGAAGGCAGCAATATTCCAAGTTCTATTAATTATTTTAAGTCCACCTAATTTCAATATAGGCTTAAAAATACCAAAATGAAACCTCTAGAGGATTTTTCCTTCTAGGAATTCAAGCTTTGAAGCAAAATCTGATTTTCTGTCTTTATCAGGATTTGTGCTGTCCCACTTCTTTCTCTCAGTCCAATATTTAATTGGCTTTGGCAGAGGTGATCTATTGCTAGTTCTGTATCAGGTTCTTGACAGTAACTTCGTAGGGTCTGAGATTTCTTCAGTCAACTCATGTTCCTATTTAAAATATCTCAACTGGAAAGCTTAGATAACCTAATTTCAGAGACTGCCATTTTGCAACAAAATTCAATGTGGTCAACATTAGATCAGCTAACCATGGCTGGCATGAAAAATAAGCATGTTTTCATATGGAGGCTGTACAGCTTCAGTTAAACATGATGTGGAGTGGAATAACTTGCTACTAATGAGAATCTGCACTGGCATCAGGAAAACTAGCTGTTAAGAATTCACATTTCAAAGCAAACTTGTTGGCAGTCTGGTACTCACTTCCTGCTTCTCGGGAAGATTCAAAATTTACGCTTTGTATGAATGGTGGCTTTCACAGAACTTTCAGGCTTCAGGGAGGACACAGACAAGGAACCTGCAAAGGGAAAAAATTAAAATTATGTGAAACTGAAGGAACTGAATATTACATAATTCTATTGCTATCCCTACTGCTAAATAGATATTTTTAATAAATAAACAAGTCATAATATCCTTGGCAAAGACCTACGAGGATATTCACAGCTGAAACAAGGATGAAGCAATGCCTCTCACATCCTCCAAAAACATACTGACAAACTGTGAGAAAGAGGTTTCAGTATCTGCTTGAATGTAAGTTGATGAAGCACAAGAAGCCAGGGAGGTGAAATGTGTATGTGATGGCCATGTCTCTGCAGAATGAAGAAACAGCTTTATTCCTCTCTGCAGCAGGACCTGTGCAGTGAAGACAATGCTGATACCTTGCAACTTTTACTTTTCCTTTCTTAGAAAATATATCACTTATGAGTACAGCACAGTGAGCAACTCCCCTACAGACAGCAAAAGACAGACAGAGGTTTCTGTATACAACTCAAAAGAAGAGCAAGCAAAATCTTTTTACTGAGAGAATTTCACCTAAGCTGTAAGCTTGTCCTGCTAAACTACAGAGCTTGTTTAATAACCTGCAGGCAATGATGATGAGGTTTTCTCCAGATCTTCTTGCCTTTTAATGAATATTCTTTCCTGTTCCAAGGCTTCTATGTACTTGGAATAGGACGAGGAAGCCTGCAAGAACCATCAAAAACCATCAGCCTTCAGGTCATATCACTGTAGTTTCTGATCCATTTTAACATTAAGATAAAAAACTTGTTTATGTTATATTCATATTACTGGTTAATTACAAATATTTAGAAGACTTTTTTCATTACAATATTGGAATAACGGGAAAAATAGTATTGCTATAAATAAGTAAATCTCAAAACACCATTATTTAAGCAAGTTTGACTGATACATGTTTATATTTATTCTCCATCCCTGGTCTTAGTGTTATTCTCTTTCCTTTGATCTTCAAAAACTAAGCAACAGATGTTTACCCTCCAAAAATATCATTTGTGCTATCAAGAACTTGATTTTATCTCTGTGCTATACCCTTAGTCCTCCCCTGGGACTATGATTGCTCTGTTTGATATAAACCCAAAATAGCAACTGATTTGTGGATGGAGAGGAGATATATACAAGAAAAGCTGTTTCTAGAGTACGTCTTTTCAGTGAAGGTCTCAATAGCCTCACAGCTCCTTCTGCTTGCCCTCTCCAGCAGAATGCTGCTACCACTAGAGGTGGATCAACTGTCCTTTTCTAAGCATAAAACAGTACTTTTAAAGGTAAAAACCACAGTTCAGATTGCATGTAAATAGTAGGTTGCTCTCCCAAAATACTATGAGAATTGCACTTTTATTTGGCCTGGTTTTTATCTTACAGCATGAGAAGTTTGGAGCCAATGTACCATATTATGATCCAGTAAGAACTTCTAGCACCTTCCTATAGCAGAAGGGGGCTTGCAGAAGGAAGAAGAAACTGCCCTTTAAAAGATTATTGTTTGTTCTACCTCTTTTTGAGGGCTTAAGCCTATGCTAGGGATATATTGGCTCGCTCAACTCACTTTTTTTTTAATGAGTATGGGCAAAAGTAAAAAGGTCCAGTTAAGGAATAAGAGTGTATGCTTATCTATGCAATTCACACCGTGGTTTCAGATTTTGGGGGTATTTCATGGTACCTTTTTCTATATTCTGCTCTTCACTACCATAATGCCATGGGAAAAGCTCAATGGAATACAAGCAGTGGCCAAAGTGTGATTTACTTCTGAGTCCCATGACATATCTTGGCTTATGTGGTTGCACAGGTTCCCTGTTATGTTCTGGCAGTGCCAACTCAGCCATGAATGATCCCTTGATATGCCCAATGTAACATGTCTGTTCTTCCCATTTCCCAATAAAATAACTGTTACCTTTTCACTACAGATTTGATGCATAGTCAGAGTTGTTATGGAAGAAGTACTGAAGTGCTGTTTGCTATGAGATTTTCAAATACCTAGAGTATAAATACTAAAGGAGTTCAGCTTCAGCTTTCAACATATGACCAGAACAGGATCTACCCTAAACCAAATTCTTTCAGGATATGAATTTCACAAAAAATTAAAAGCTTCTTATTCCAGAACTGAACCACCTTTTATTCAATTTATCTTTAAATATAGATTATTTTTTAATACATACACCATAAGACCTTAACATTCTGTTAGCTGTTAACACTATTCAGAACCTACATCTTACAAAAAAATAATAAAGAGCAAAAAAAAATCACCTGTAAGGTAGGTAAACTTACAACAGCTAAACTAATTGTAGAAGAATAAACAGTTATTGAAGAGCCATGTGACAGCAGTATTCAAAACCAAACTCCCTCTTTCCCCTTTTCCCAAGATCATTTTATCTCTCTTGAATGACATCTGTAGAAACATATATTATTTACCTTCCTCCCATGTCCACCTGCAGGTGCTAAAGATGTTGGTGATCTTCTCTTCAAATCAAGCTCATCTACCAAAGCACTCCTTGGCAGCTGAGTCAAGGGCTCAAGCTGAGTCAAGGGCTCAGTCTGAGCCAAGGATTTAGGTTGAGTCAAGGACTTAGGCTGAGTCAAGTTCATGAGTTTTCTCCCCGCTTCTTTACCCTGCCAATACTAAAAACTCGTAATTAGATGTGAACAATAGTTACAGAGCTAAGGTAAAAAGCAAAGTGTGAAGAACGAAAAATTTTCATTGGAAATGAGACAGTGTCATTTGCAGTAATGTTTTATAACGCCCAGTTTTGTAATTCATCATGTTGAGCATATTTTAAAATAGTAACTGCTTTTTAAAAGCATTTCTTTGTTCTAGTTCATGTTTCCTCTACACTCCTGCAGACCATCTTCCTTTCAGGTTCAATACCTGCTCCAAAATATGGCTAGATGACAGGGCAGATCTGCAACAGAGCATATTTTAAGGACAGAGAGGACATTGTGAGCCTCCAATTTGGCCTCAGGTATAAATGCAGAATGTAGGATTTGTCATGATTAATTCCAGCTTGGTCCAGTAGCTGTGTATGAACTACAGTACACAAGTTAGGAAAACAGGTGATCTACAATCTACACTGAAGAACAAGGCATCGTAACCCTTGGCAAACTGCTCTGGTGATTAACTATTTGTCATTTTCGTGTTGGTTTGTTTCACCTTTGCACATTCTGTCTGATGATCCCAAAACTCTTTATAAACATTAATTGATGTTCATATTTGACCTCACATAGTTAACCCCACAACATCTCCAAGAGCTGAGTAATACAACCCTCCCGTGTTCCAAGTGAGAAAGTGAGAAAAAAAAAAAAGGGGGATCAAATGGTTCCCAAAGTCATTTAATAAGTCCCTGAAAGATCTGGAAAAGGACCACACTACCTTGTTTCCGTGTTCCCAAAGTGCCTTTTCCTTCCCCATCATTCCCACTGTCCTATGAACCCATCAACTCTAAGAGTGACTTCTGGGTACAGAACTGCCCAGGTAGTGTGATGCTGATCTTCTCTCTAGAAACAGGCTCAGTAACTTCTCAGTAACCAACTCAGTTGGTGGAATAGGGATGCCAATGCAAACACAGAGGCAGTGTGAATACTACTGCACTGCAGTTTATGATTGCTGGTCTCTCAATGAGAATGCTGAATTAAGCAAGGTCTCTAAAAATGACTTCTCATAATAAATTAAGCAATGTTGTAGCGAATTTAGATCCCATGCCATTACACCACTTACCAACAAATAAGCTTATTGCTAAGAGAGATGGCAGAAACATGGAAAAGGAAAATAATACTGATGGCTTTCTTTGCTAAGGATATGGAAAGAGAAAGTACAAATCTAGGGGATAGGTTAGAGCTAGAAATGTATAGCTATTTTATGCACTTGAAAGCAAAAAATCCAAAATATACTTTGGAGATAAAATGCAATGATGTATACAACAAATTACTAGTACTGGTATCAAGGCAGTCTGGAAAAAGTGACTCATATATTTTAAAGTATGTGGCATGTGCTTCTAGCAGCTAACAAAGGAACAAGTCCATTGCCAGGATGCCTTTGATAGAATTTGCCCCTTAAATAAAAATAGGCACACACAAAAAATACTGAGATAGCCAAACAATACTAAGCTATGCATCATCGCTCAGTGAAAAGCTCCTTGGCCACCCATTTTTTCCACTATACTATATAAAAGTCCAACTCTTATCTGTTCAGTTCTAAAACTGAGGTGAGCCCAGGTAGATTCAGTGCCCCGGGGACATGTGTAAAGGAAGAAGAAAGTGAATTCCTCCTCTAGGACTATGATTGCTCTGTTTGACATAAACCCAAAATAGCAACTGATTTGTGGGGTGGAGAGGAGATATATGTAAGAAAAGCTGTTTCTAACCCTTGCCAGAGTGTTCCGTTAGTTCAATGAGCTTGGTGAGGCAGAGGAACATAGTCCTTATTTTCATTGCCAAGAAATCATCACCTTCCATAAGCCAACAAGTGAACCTGCTATTGCTTATGTTAGATGAACCTTATCAGTGTCCTTCAGGGATACTGAATCATTTGAATTATGTTGTCACTGAAAGGACAGAAATCTCAGGCAAGAGAACAGGAAATGGCAGATTATTTAAACATTAGCAGAAAGGGAAAAGGATTTTTAAAATATTGGAAAAATTTATCTGTTGCACCTATTCTTTTAAGATTTTTTAAAATTAACTGGTTGACTGATTTTTTTTTTTTTTTTTGTGAGAATAGTCTACAAAGAGTTTACTGAACTGCATTCTCTGCCTGTCACTTTCCAAAATTTCTTACTCCATTTCCCTGCTTAGAAGCGTAATTCACCGTTCTCATTTGTTCTCCATAAAAGCCAGGCTTTTGCCCTCCTGCCCAAGATTTGCTCTTTATTCCTTGATCTTGATCAGAAATCTCATAGACAGGCAACAAACAGATGGAAAATAAGTCTGAGAAAACGCAAAAGTGCATTACTTTGAAATATTCATTCTTGCACTATAAGTATTGCCAATGGCCTTGGCAGACGTATTGTATATGGAGACAATGAGCTTTGGAGAAAGGAACATGAGTTCTTGCATTTTAGACTTCCCTTGACATTGGTGTGTGGCCTTGAGCAATGCTTCACTGGTCCTCAGCTTTCATGTGCCTAAAAGAGGATAACAATATATAGATGTTCTTATGGGCCTATGTCTTTATTTGTCCAGATACTTGTGTGGTTCTTATCATGTGTAACATCTCAAGACATGTACATATTTAAAATATGTAAGGGCCTTTGTAATGCTACTTATTATAGTTTGCAAGTCCAGTAATTTCTCTGCCCTTAAAAGAATGTTCTCTCCTCAAAGCTCGCCAAACAATTGTATTTAATAAAAAATAAACTTTTTCAAAGCCTATAATCAATAGAAAAAGAAGTCCATTATATTTTAATTTTAAAAATCCAAGAAAAACAATTTTACAAACAAGCATTCCACTGTAGAGGTCACAGTTCTGTTAATGCGCTCTCTGGAAACCGCTGTGAACAGTTAACAATTTCACTTTCAAAGCTGAGAAACATTCAAGAAAAGGCAAAGATTGTGCAAAGCAATTACCACAAATATTTTTATAAATAATGTGCAGGATTTTCAAAAGGTCCTGGAAAATAGATATGAAATCAGTTTGGGTTTGGGTTTGGTTTGATTTCAGTTGTGATCCAGAACGTAAACTCTAACATGAGACAATACAACATGAAAGTGCAAACAGGTCTGCAGTAGCCCACAGTACACAAGGACTGTACACAGACTTTTTTTTTTTTAATTCAGCCTTCTTTTTTGCTCTTCTCTTGGCACAAATGGTGACTAAAATACATTTTTCCTCTGGTTAATGAAAAGAGTATTCCAATGACTCATCTGGTTCAATTTAAACATATGTATATGCATTGGCACAATTGGGAACTAATCACCTTAGGACTGGTTTGCATGTAAAATTTGAAATCTAACAAGAAGATTTGGTTACTTTGGATCAGGCTGAGAAAGGGATATTTTATTTTATGTATCTTTGTTCATGTTATTGAGTTCATCAGTGGTCACGTGAAGTTTTACAAGCCTTACCTTTGCTGTTATCCCTTCCTTCTTTGGCATCTTGCTTCCCTTTTTTTTCTCCAAGGCAACTAGAATTTTGTTACTATCCGGACTTCTTTGCAATTTACAAAATTCTGGCCAAAATTTAAACAGAAGAGCAAAAATACTCATCTGCACAGGAAGAAAATAAAGTCAATCTTGACTGTATTAAGGAAACAGTTGACTGTAAAATAAAATGCAGAATGAGATAACTATTTTTTTTGAACACACAGTCTTGTTCCTCCCACGTACTCTGTCCTGACATTTCAGCCCAGCTTTGCTCGGCACATGCTTTTCATCAATATGTTTATTACTGGTGAGAAATCTTCCTAAAACACAGTTAAAAGGCACTTTCTTTTTTTTATATTTCCCTAAACAATTGTTTGCATTAATGAAAACATCCATCACTTTTTACAAGTATTCTTGATAAAATATACACCAGAAGAACTGCTTTTGCACCACTGTTCTGCTCAAGTATTTCAAATATTCAGTTCATTAGGGAGAGGGCTTTTTTTCCCTCCTTAAGAGAAAGGAAATACTTTTTTGCCTCTGGAAAGGCTCTTAAACCACATTACAGATCTATGAGCAAATCTTGGATAATTTTTAAATGATATAATCTCTCACAGGGTCGTTTTTGAACTAGAATAAGAAAAACAATTTTAGAAAAGCAAACAGAGGGGCTCAGTGAATTCTGTTGCTGCACGTATTGAGGCTCACATTTTTCAATTTATTTAGATGTTTAATTTGCATTGAGAAAGTTGGCTTCAAAGGAGCCAAGCATGCTCAGCACCTCACTGCTTCTGGCTCAACAGGCTTGAAAGTGACATGTGAGTCACTGTCGGGTTCCAGTCACAGCTTTTTGGCCTAGTTCTTCCTTTGGTTTTGTGCCACTTTTCTGGAGTTCACTGGGTTTTACACAGGCTGAAATGAGACTTCTCTTTCTCTTAGGACCTATATGAATCCTTTTCTCTGACAAATCATTCATCTTTTGTCATTCACATAATTTATGGACTCAGAGTTGATGTCTAAAGGTGTCAGTGGCAATTTTATAGGAAAAGAACATCTACTTTTCTTGGACTTAGAAGATAAGACAAGGCAGTAATGAGGGATAAGAAAATGGGAAGTCTGTAGTAAAGGTTCCAGAATTGCTATTCAACCTGATTAATAGAAAGATCAGAGAGGAAATTGTCTACAGCCATTTAATACACACTTTCTTGAATAAAGAAGGGAAAGACATTCAGCAAGTTAAGCTGTCGTCGTGCTTTACTCACATCTGTATTTTTCATAAAACATGAAAACCACAAACTTTCTAACTACAAATTACTTCTGTGACATTAACCAAGTGGTAAAGAAAAGCAATTAAGAACATAGACAGAATTCATTTCTACTGCCAGAATTCCTAACACAGACCCAGATAACACCTTTCCAGGATCAGCTAACTGTCAGAGATTTTCTTTATTGAGCAGTATATATCTGAAGCCTCTCTTCCACCTCCACCATACAGTCTCATTGAAATATATGACTATAGTTTTCTCCTTCAAGCCCAAGCTTATGTGTGGAGTCCTAACTGTCACTTAAGCAACAAAGACTGTTCATAAAATCAGGCTTGCAGTCTCTAGCCTTACCTGTTACAGAGATTCACCTGGCTTCTTACCTGTGCCTCTCTAAAAATGTAAGGTCCCAGTTCTTCCCTGCGCTCCACAATCTTCTTTGCTTGTTCAGGTGGGATGTCAATCTGCAAAGCTGGGGGTATGGCAGAATTAATAAAGCAGTCAATGATAGCTGTGATCTTTTTCTGAATTATGGCATCAGCACAATGAGAATGGCACAAGTCCTGAAAGATTGAAAAATAGCATTTTTAGTCAATGGAGAGAGATGCATGTAAGAACCTTTACAGAGCACCAGTGATCAAAGAGCAATAGTAATACAAAAATAATTATACAATAAATTCCTTCAGTGTGCAGGGCAAAATTCTTTTGGTTAATGTGCATAGTCAAAACCATACTTAAGATATGAATGGAGCTTCTGGTTTGCAAACGCAGAAACATAGCAATCATTGCTTTTAAGTGATAATCTCTGCCTGCATGTTCTGATGGAACAGCATAGATTCTAATTATTTGCATTACTGGCAAATAGGAGACATTTCTGAAAAGAGGAACACATCTACCAGTGTGAAATGCACTTGATTTTCACAATGAGCCTGCTATGACTTGCATAGCCATGGTAACTAAAAGATAAAGAAATGCTTTAAGTGCTCCAACAAAAGAGGGGAAATATTTAGAGGGTACAAGATATTCTAACTAGGAATGTTGTGACAAGAGGGGACAATGTCAGCTACCAATACAATCTTCCATTTATTGAAATCTTCTACTTTCACCATTCATTAAGATTTTCTAGTTTCCCAAAACCTCAGGGTTTGAAATAATTCTGTACACTATAAAATACAAAACAAACCTGAACTTACCGGAGTGAGATGTCAAAGAAACACTGGGGTTTTCTACTTTTTTAATGTGATCCTATTGTTCTTGTAAAACCTGTTATTACTGCATTTTGACAGCCTGACAATGCCACATTGGACTTTGACATGAAGGAAAAATAATTCAGAGTAGGTCCTTCCTTTGAAACATGAGCTTTCCCTCTACCCATATATATATATATCAAGAAATGTATATAACACTAGGAGACTATTACATATATCTTAGAGACACAATGAGCACTCCAGCATTTTCAGGAAGAGAGGTCTTTAAATGAAGAATCTGAATTTAGTTTTGGTATAGAAGGCTATGTACTTACTTTGCAAAGAAATTAAAACCATGGCTTTTAACCAGAAATGTGGTATGTGAAAGAGTTGGCTTGCTTTATTATGAGAACTTTTAGTTTTGGGAAAGAAAAAAAAAGAATGATAACAACTATAATGAAGAAAGTAAGGTAATGCAAAAACATATTCAATATATCCTAAGAATATATATTATGGCTTTCTTTGCTCATCTAGCATAGAAGGCAGAGAGCTGTAGTAAGAGAGAAGACAAACAAGCCATATGATATGAAGAGAGATGAGACTGAGCATAGATGAACAGATGGAAATGATCCACAGAGTTATGTTTCTTTATAGTTGTTTAAAAAAAAATCTTGGGTTTGGATTGTCCCAAGATGTGCTGCCAGCCCGATGGGTTATGGGGAGCGATGCAGTCATTGACTCCTAGAGGGAGTTCAGTCTGAACTGATGGCATGATAGGGCCCAGACAATACAAGCATGCACTGTGCAAAGTGCTGCCCACGCCTTTGGCAATATTCCTGCAGTTCAGCCTGACCCACAACACTCCTGCTACTCCAGCCCTTTGCTTCTACAGAGAGCATCAACTGCCAACCATGACAAATCGCATGCAGGGAAAAATATGGTCAGATTGTACTTTTTCTTGATAACAAGACAAGTAAAATTAACATAAATGCGGGAAAGGGGCTGGGACAAAAAACAATGAAGGCTTTCTTCAGAGAGCAGCTCTACAAATAGAAGAGTAAAGACTACACACCACATGAATTTGCAGAAGGTTTCCATGTCCTCCATAATGTAGCAATGAAGAGTTGCAAGTCTCAAAAAACTTCCAATATCTAGATAAAGATTTATGTCATGGAATACCAGGTGCTTTCATACCAGAATTTTAATCTAGGCTAGTCACTCTGTAACCACAAGAGAGACAGCAGCACCCCCAGAGAACATTTCAGCCAGTTATTCCTTGCCTGGGAATCAGAGCCTTTGTGAGGAAGAGAGATTGTCCCCTGGAAACAGAGAAGCTTCACCTTCTAAAGCAGACACCAAATTCAAATTCATAAAATTAAACCGTGAAAATACATCCACATGCCTGCAGAGGATCTCCAAGTGCTACTGCAACATCAACTGTGTTTAGAGCCCAGTTTCTGAGTATGTGAGCTAATCTCATGCTCTCTGCCTGCCATGTGCACACAGGCTATGTTCAGGAGCCCAGGAGACGTTCTGCACTCTGGTAGCACTTTTCCATCAGGAATATCCCAGAGGCAAAGGGAATGAGGAACACATGAAAGATCTGTGGTGTCCCGGCATTCAATACAGGGTATTCCTAGGAGGCTGCAGTCTGATTTAAAGTTTCACTCCAGAGGTTTTCCATTGTGTTTCAGCCCACACAGCAGCAATTTCACAAAACTACATGTATTTGGGAGAGAGGTAATCCCTACTGACCTTTCCCATCACATTCCACTTTGGTCCCAAGCTCAGCTCAAGTCAAATTTGATTCTACGAAGTGCAAGGGAGCTGGGGTCTGCATTGTACATAGAGGTTTTCTTGGTAGATACCATCTTTACATCTTTAGATTTGATTGAATTTAAAAGTTATCTCTCAGTTTTGAGAAATTAAGAAATTTGGATAGGAGCTATAAAGACAGAATGAACATTTTAATGCTTGCATATTTCTACTGCTCAACAGCTGTATACCAAACTCTGTGCATCAGTGAGTTAGCAGTGTTCCTTTAGAGACTCTGAAGAATGCTAGAGTTTGAAGCAGCATAAAGAAATACAGATATAATGCATTTGAATCAAGAATAGCTACCCTTAAGAAGTGAGGATTTTCACTGAAGAAAATACTAGTTTAAACAATGAAAGAGGCTTTACAATGAGCAACAGAATGCCTGTAGATATTTTTGTTAAAATTTTCCTAACATGCAAGAATGGATGCATTTGCTTGCAAATTGAATGCTATTCCCTTTGCTTCATTTTACCACCATACCTTATACTTTTGGACCTCTTGCCAAAAGAGCACTCCATTCCCCAGTAGGTCTCCCTTCAGTGCCACAAAGCGTTGAAACAGATTTGCTGTCACTGGATCCAACAGCGCTTTGCGGAAAGCAATTATTTCACTGGATGAAGAAACACACTTATTGTCCACATGCTGTCAAAAGAAGAAATAGATGCACCAAATAAACTTTGTTTCAAAAAGCAATAACAAAGGCATTAGTTAGTGTAAACTGTCTGATTCTTATCTTTGCACTGACCTTAAGTTTCAGTAGTTTATGAGTTTATGACATGGATACAATAAAATGTGGCAAGGTTTCATTTCTTCCTTTCCTTTTTTTTAATTTCAGTTTGGTTTGGGGAACATTTTTTGGAAGATGTGATGGGAGAGGAAATGACTGACAATGATTTAGACCATATGACTGCATACTACAAAGTATAGAAACAGCTATTGTTATTGATTATGGAAACGGGCTACTTTTTTAGAGAACAGTTTGAGTTTTATGCAAACAAACAACAAAGAAAAAGGAACACACAAACCACACAGCTTAACGTTGTAAAATGCTTCTGATGGGGATCTCACCAACAAAATGAGGTTTGAAATGTGTTGCTATGATCACCAACAGAAGCCAGAGGGTTTGCTGTCTGTGAAATAAAGCTACTGATAGTAAAATAGAGTTTAAAGTCATTGAGACATTTTAGAAATCCTCATGCTGCCAAGAACAGAACAGTAGGCAGCCAGGAAAGGGTGGAGAAAGAAAGATGGCTTATGCAGGGACAGTTTGTTTGAACTGAAGTTCATGCTGGCCTGCCTTCCTGAACAAACAGTTCCGTGCTGTTGCTGAGGAGCAAGCCAAACAACCCCCTTTTGTTATCAGATGGATGAATGAAAACCATCTTCTAAAAGTGGTTTAAAACTCTTGAAGTCCTGGAGGGGTGGAGTGCTGTTCAATAGTGAGCATCAGTCAGAAACATTTTTAGTTGTTGCCAACAGTCCTGGAAATCTAACCTGATCCTAAGCTGAAAGGATTTCTTATCTTAAAAAGGCAGCTTATCTTAAAAACATGCTCAGTGCCCTGTCACAGAGCCTGCCAGGGGTGAGAGCCTACCCTGGCAAGAAGGAGGGTGGTGGCTGTCCAGAGGGTCCTTTGGCTAAAATACAGTCAGCTCAATTTAGGCAGTAGGGTTGGATCTTCTCATCCCTTCTCCAATTCTTCAAACATGTTCTATTCCCTGTAACCAGGATTTAGGGAATTTTGGGGGGAAATTATTTCTAGGGCATATTCAGGAAGGGAAGAACAAAACGTTGCTTCCATCTCTATACCAGTATATAAACACTGCTTATTTTATGGGTCAACAACCTTTAAGCAGAACATGGAGAATAACCATCTTCCTGACAAACAGACAAAGGCAAAACTCAGTTAACAGAACCCACATGCACTTTGGATCCCTTTTGTGCTGATGGTTTGCATGGATAATTGGTGACCGGGTCTCTAGTTTGGTTTCAACAGACAATAAAAGTTCAACTGAACAAATGTACACAACTTGTATGTTGGCAATCACAAAAAGTTCACTGCTCTTCAAGAGGAAAAAACTGGCAAACATCTGACGAAATGTATTATTACAAAGGTTTAAAAAGTTTAAATTTGATATTATCTCAGTGCTGTGAGATTAAAATACAATTCTAAATGTAACAGATACTGTGAGATATGATTAAACCTGCCCACTCTGCTGCATACTTCACATTCCCTTTTGTGTCTGCACGTAATCCACTTGCAATAATAAATAAACTACCAGATGCTGGAATGAACAGCTTGTCCAAATAAGTCCACTGCATGCAAAATACAGATAAATGTGAATTAAAGGTACAATATTAGCTTGAGGAGTGTTAATAGTGCTCCAAACTCCAGGACAAGAGACCTTTATTTTCAAGTATGACCTCTCCAGACAGAAAGGGAGAGAAATTTACTGTGAACATCCAGTGGGGAGGTAAATTCAGGAGTAATATGAGTAATCAGTCCACTGTAACCAGTACAATCATGATTGCTTTTAACAGCATTACATTTGGGCCTCACACTGTCAACAGGGAAATTGTGAAGAATTTTCAAGGTCCAAATGAAAAAGACTGTGAAACTGGAGACACAAGAGACACAGTAAATTTCACTTGCCTTCCACATCCCAGCTGTCTTTTGCTGGTCTTTGTGTGAAAGATCTTCACTTATGTCCCTTATCTATAGTTGAATAAAAGATCATAATTTTATTTTTTAAATGTTCTTGTTTTTCGTTTAGCCTTTTAATGATTAAGACCTCAGTGGCAGAATAGTTCATATGTCTTCTTATGGATTTTATGTCTGAAACTTGTTGTGGACCTGCACAGAATGTCGTTCCTTCTTCAGCTATAAGTGAGAACCTGCTCATTAAGACCGGGGAGTTAGAGAAGACAAGAGGCAATAGCAGTCAAACTGTGCATTCTACTGGTGGTAGAGTTTACCCATAATGTTCTGAGGGACCACTTATGTGAGGAATAAATTTTGGGTTTGATTCCTTTTTAGTATGAGATGCTTTTAGTTCCTTTGTACAGTTGTATCAGAAATACAGACTTGATCCTGCAACTTCTTTGTAGCAAAATTACAACTCAAACAAAGGGCAGGTTTCCTGAATAAGGACTACATAGCATGACCACACTGTTTTGTCACTGTGAAATATGAAGCCAGTGGAAAATGTCATCTGGTTTCACTTCTTCTAAAATACTTTCTTCAAAGAACCTTTTCATCCTCTGAATTTTCAATGAGAAAGAGAAAAGAGCAATTGGACATAAATGGAGTTAGGAAAAGACTAAAAGCTCATTAGAAGTATGTATTTCCTGTAAACTGTTTATTTGAGTTCAATACAGCATTTTCTAAACTACTTGGGCTAATCTCCCTGCCAACACAGTGCAGCAGGTGCAAAAAGAGGCATGAGTTAGCTTCCAGACCTGGAAGCTGCTTAGTCTTATTGCTTGGTCTTCTGCCAGGGCTTTTAAAGAAGGCAGAGTTCAGCTAAAAATGGTAGAGGGTTAGGATTTTTTTTTTTTAAATCAACATAATCATTATTAAAATTACAGTTTCTCTTATCAGAACCTCTACTTTTCAGATCACTTAGTGCTCTGAATCAATGGAAAGGATTCAGTTTATACGCACTTCTGACAACCTCTTTGATGTTATAAAGATGATAGAAAACAAGTTTTATGAATCAATGCAGTTGCATATGTGTCTGCTTGGTGGAACTGTGAAGTTTCCTTCTGCTATGACATTCACATGTCAGAGCTGTGGTGGAAGTGCAAAACACCAAGTCTTTGCATCTGTCACCAGCAGGATGATCCCTTTACATGGATCACAGCCACGCAGGCAGTCATAAAAGGCAGATGTTAGCTCTGCCCATTCCTCAGTCTTCCTAATGAACCAGCAGGACTGAAAGGCTCCTCACTCCCAGCTTTTTGGCAACTTTCTGAAATAACCAATTGGAGCAAGGCTTGTAGCAATTAACCTCCCCACTCAGCAGAATTTCACAAGTCCTGAAGTCGTTTCTACAGGCACTGCAGCTCCAGATGGGAGAATGTGGACAGCACAAGAAAAAGAATTACGGCATGGGAAGCCCACTCATTTGCTTGTGTTCTGGTCCCCTTGGGCAAATCCTTTACACAAAGCAGTATTTCTTCAGTGTGCAACTGTATGGCTAAGGCAAAATGGCATAGGGAAAGTGTAGCACTACAGCAAACATTAGGTCACTCTCCTGGCAGCCTGGATGGCAGCAGAGCTAACACCAGCTCCTTCAGATTTAGGATCTAACAATAATACTGTCAGCTAAACTAAGCCTTCAGATGAACTGCCTTCACACTTATCAAGATAAATGTTTCAACCTGTACATGCTACAGCATCTCTTTCAATGTAAACTGAAAATAAGTTGTGGGCTGCTTCTCCTCTGAACCTTTTTATCCCAATGGTAAATTATGATCCAAACAAAAAACAATGCCTGTATGTGTTGCCATTGTGAAAAAATTACCTTTGCTTGTGCCTCAGCCTCATGGTGTTCATCTGCCAGGAACAATGGCAGCCATTGTTTTTCTAATCTCTTCTGGACGCATTGCTGAACTTCTAGCAGAACCGCTGCCGAAAGCTGATCATGAAGGCTTTGTCTCCTTCCTCCACCTGAATGCATTAGCTAAGCAATCCAAATACAATAACACATGACATAAACTTTTGTGTATACCAAAAGTCCTTTATCTCTCTACATCCTTGATTTAGCAAAGCATGAGCTTAACTGTAAGCAAAGCACTTAATGCATGCTTACCCAAGGCTCACATGTACTTTTCATAAAAGGGAACAGATTACATTTGTCCCTACCTATAATAGGATACAGACTCTGGCAAATAATACCCCAGCTTGACCAAGTAAATTGCCTAAGTATCAAGATATATCAGAGTACCACAGCTCAGACTTGCTGTCTGTGGCTTTACTGACATACTCAAAAAGAAAGCTGGAACAAGTCACTGTGCCTGAAAGTCATTTTTACACTTTTTCTGAGCTGTCTTGTGCATGCTCTGGCCGTGGCCTCAGATCACAGTTTAAGAGAGACGTTCTGTAAGTGGTAGGGAGGAAAAGCCTGAACAGGAAGGAAGGGACCTATACAACCACAACAGAAACAGATTTCTGGCCAAAAATATAGGTAATATTTGAGGAGATAGTTCGGGGAAAAGTTGAAGCAAACCCACTTGTGGATTTTTAACTCAGTCACATGGATTGTTCTTTATGAATGGTTCTGTAACTGCTACCTTTTCTTGTTGTTCTCTGGTAGCTGGGCTGTTGGGTCCAAAGAAGTACTTCTTGTTTAAGTACTTGGTTTTAATATCTTCAGATTTTTCGTCACTTTTTTCTTCATCTTTGTGGAGCATCTTTCTGAACTCTTCAATATCTAGCCAGCACATGAGATCCATGCTACAAACAAATTTAAACAGAATGTTATTTCAATATTGAGTTAATTTCATCAACATTCTAGGGAGTTATTAGTTTAACCACAATCCACCAAAGTATTCAAGACCTAAATACCAGGTCAGATTGGGCTGAAATTTTATGTCATTTTTTCTCTGCTAGTACCATCTGCTGAGACCATGGCACTTGCTGAACAGGCAGAGCAAAACATGCATCTTAGAGATCTCCCTCAGGGTGCCATCTGGGGGTACCCCGAAAGGAGTAACCTCCTCAATATGTCACTGCTAAATCTGGCAGGGACTGTGAACCAGAACCATAGTGCAGAGCTCACAGAGAGAATGAAAAATGAAACAGATGAGAATTTGAATCAGTACTGAGGTTGCAAGCCACTGAGAAATGAGTTGATGCCTCCTGCTCTGCCTCCTTGTTGTATCTCCTGCAAAAGGGGCAGGGATGACAGCTGGGAACATCAGCCCAAGAAATCACCCCCTTCCTGATGTGTGTGAAGTGCTAGAGTTTAAGTCAGTCTGCAGTTAAGCAGATAAAAACAATTAATGGTAAAATTTCTTTGAAGGGCTTTTTGTGGGCTGCTTTCTCATAAATTACCAATTTTACTACTTATTTCATTAGACATAGTCAGTGACAAATCATTTCAATGATGCAATTCTCAATCTACATATTATTCATAATATTTGAGTGTACACTATAAATTTAAGTTTGTTTTCATAAAATCATAGAATGGCTTTGTTCTTTAAACCAGATGACAGAATAAAGGACATATCTACAATTTCAGTTTAATTTATTTGACTGTTTTCTGACAGTATCTTATTAGCTTAAGTTCTATGAGCCTTTTAGTGAGTATATTCACTGTATTTGCAGCAGGAAATATGAAACATTGAATTTAGACAAATCTGTTTCAGTTTTCCATTTGGTTAGTAACTGGCTTTTTCAAAACATTAATCTATGAGTAAAACATTCAAAAGCATCTGACTGATTTAAGAACAGATGCTCTCCTTTCAAAAGTCTTTGGAGACCCTTACAGAACCCTAAGTTCTATTGAGAGTGAAATTCTTTCATTTGCTAGTTCATCACAACATGACTAAGTTCACCCAAATGCAAGTGGTCCAAATTACTGGGGTTTATGAAATAACTCCTTGGCATCTACCTATGACAACTGACCAAATATGTGCATCTTATTTAAAAAGTAAAATATATTATCTTCAGGTGTGTTAGATAAACTGTTTAGTGGTGGCTTATTCTGCCATACTGGATCAGGAGCACATCCACAGTTAATCAGCCTGGCAAGACTAACAGATGGTAATTCACTAACCCAAAGTAACACAAATTGTCCTGCAATTGTGTGAATATATCCTATATATTTAACAAAGTATTAATTAATAGAGCTTTGTTTAGTTTCTTACCAGGATTTGTGCACAGGTACTCAGCAGCCTGTCCTTCCTGAAACTTGGATCACTTACAATTGGACATTATCAGAACCATAAGTTTTGATGAAAAGGCAAATGACGCATTTGTTGCTTTTTTCTGAAATTTTCCAGACTGCATTAGTTCTAGGATCCCTTCAGCTTATAGCACCATTAAGCACCTTTATTGTAGCATGCCAGCTGGACTCCAGAGTAACTACTCTGGACCCAGCCCTAAAACACTTTTGTGAGACTTTTTCAAATGTTTTTCTTCATTATGAAGGTTTACAAAAAAGAAAAATAAAAAAAAGCTCCATAAATTAAATATTTCTCTGCCTGGCTCTACCACTTAAAATGAGACTTGTCTGTGATTAACAAAGAAGCAGGAAATACCAGAGGCAATTCATCATACCTGTCCAGGACCTGTTATCTGCTGATTCCTACCATTCCTACCATTTCCCCAGTTAGAGAGGAACTCAACACTAGCAGTCTCCCAGCTGTGATGTGGGAAGGGAGTGTGCAAGACTGTTTGTTGAGGGGCAGGAAAAAATATTAAAACTTTAGTAGTACATGTATATAATGTATAAAGATTTTTTTTTTAAATTATAGATATAGATCTAGAGCTAGACATAGACATAGACATAGACATAGACATAGACATAGATATAGATATAGATATAGATATAGATATAGATATAGATATAGATATAGATATAGATATAGATAGATATACACACACACTAGGGTTCCATGCTCTGAAAGTTTTTACTGATGAGATGGGTGAACAAAAAAGTTTGGAGACCACTGCTCTGGACAACGAACTCAGAAGCCACCTATAGGTGACTATAGGCACCTACAGCATAAGAATATCCATCTGAACTCATTATCTGCAGTCCTTTTGTAGTCAGTAATCTGAGCAATAAGCCATCCAAATTAGTTTTAGATGTTACCTTCAGAACTAGGAGTATTGTGTCCAGAAGTGTGTATTTCTCTCTCTGACTACAAAGGGAACTGATGTGATGATAAGCAGAAGTGATGATGCTGAGTCTTGGTTAGGGGAGTTTTGTGCCTGATGCCCCTTTCTGGGCACTTTTGAAAAAGCTGACCAATAACCAATGTAAAGCTCTAGCAGTGCTTGACTAGAAGCAATAGCCAATATGCTGAGCATCAACTCATAGGAACCCCAATTAAAGGAAGGAAGTGACAATTTAAAGACAAAAAAGAAAAGTGTCAGCTTCTGTTTAGATCTTACTTTTAAAACAAACAGGCTCACTTTTTCAAAGACCCTGCCTAAGATTTATCTGCTACAAGCTAGTACTTAAATCTGTTCAGCAAACATAAAACTGTGGTTGCTGTCATACTGTGAGAATAACGTCTGTTTTCTATTTGTACATCTTTATAATAACCAGCTTTAATTTCTAAAATGTATTAAATTGAATCTGTACTAAAAAAGAGAAAATTTTACTCATTATAGGCTAATTGTTCTACTCAGGGGTTTGCCACTAATCAAAGCAGAAACTGAAAGCAGATCTGTAATATGTTTTGACAGGAGAATTTTTATCCCTAACATGTTNAATAATAATAATAATGAAGAAACATACCTAGCAGAATGCTTATTAAGAAAAGCCCAGAACTGTTCTAACTTCTCTTTGTCACGGATCAGGTCAAAGAGATTAGGACCTGCCAATTCTTCAGGAACTTGATGCAAGTGCTGATCTTCTTTGAGAGCCCCAGTGTCAGCAATAGTACTCTGAGGGAAGAAATTATTTTGCTTGCATAACTGTTTTTTTCACCTCTGTATTTTGCTCAGTGTAATAATCCTTGCATTAGATAGCTGACCTCTGTAAAACAGCTTTTTGATTACTGAGAAAATAAATTGAGTTAATGCTGCAACTCCTACTAAGCTTTACTTTTATGTTTGCTTTAAACATATCAGTGTGTGCATGTTCCATAATCAAATAATCCAATATGTACCTGTAATTCACTTGAAATGGAGGCCTCTACTCAAGAGCAGGGGCCCAAAATACATTCCATAGACTTTAGGTCTGATGTCAGTGGAACTGAGAGAGGACCTGTATATCTAATTAACACAATGGCTGTCAGTCAGTCCCCAAAATGAATGGTAGAAATCAGACTATTTGCTTCTCCAAAGTAGCATCTGGTCAGCCTTTCATTGCTGCTACTCAAAGTGTGAACCCTCTCTGACAGAGAAAGGGTTTGTTTTTGTTAGTAGGTACTTCTCTTACCTCATCCTTCTTGGAACTACTCACTTGATGCAAAGCCTGGAGCTTTCTAAAGTACACGGAGTCCAGCTGCTGAGTTTCTTCCACCAACTCCACCTAATAAAAATAATATCTTATATCACCCCTACAGTACACATTATAGAAAGATGGAGAACTACATGGGCACTTTGCCAGTGACAGTGGATAGAAAAGAACACATTTGCCAGTAATGAGATTGATGTTCAGAAGAGACAAGAA
The DNA here is from genome assembly GCA_013398075.1 of Notiomystis cincta. Taxonomy (NCBI): domain Eukaryota; kingdom Metazoa; phylum Chordata; class Aves; order Passeriformes; family Notiomystidae; genus Notiomystis; species Notiomystis cincta. The sequence continues at coordinate 87,550 of VZRX01012905.1, read as the reverse complement.
GTCCCATTCTTGTGACAAACAATTCTATCAATAGCTCTGACAGAACAAACTTTTTCCATCTGTGTAGGATCAGATGCAGATTTCTACAGAATACTACTAAATAACATAACTATATCTGTAAGCAAATAACTGTGATTCAAAAAATTGCTAAATTCTATTGTGTACATAATATATCGTGTACATTGTGTATATATTATATTGTGTGTATTGGGTCAGATGTACCTGATTGCCTGTACCAGGAAATTGTATGTCAAACTGCCACTGAGAAGCAGAAAAACAGTTCTTAAAACTAGAACTCTCAATGGGAAATGTCAAGAAGACAGAGTGCCACAGATTTGGAGAAACAGAAATTTAAGATGAGAAAGATGTTAAAATACCTAAACAATAAAGGTGAAAGCTTTCTGACTTTCAGGCTTGTCCCGTTCCTTAAATAATTAACTGTGTGTGATTTGAATTCATGAAGTATTGGCACTTTTAAAACTTTATTAGAAGCTGTATGTAACTAGAGCAGTTCTTCATGTTATGTACAATGAGTAACTGTGAAAGAGCTATTTGATGACCCTCCTGGCTGACTAAACCATCTGAATGCAGATTTTAGGATATTTAGCAAAATCGAGCCAATGCCTTATACAGATCTGCATGCCCATTACAAAGATTAGAAAGCTGTGATTATCTTATACAAGTGTTTATGTGCCAGAGAGAAAAGAGAATGTTTAGATTAATATTCGTGATATTTCCATCTAAATGTAAATACCACACTAATCACTGTGTTATCTGAATGTCTTCAAGCTCAATGTAACTTTATTATATTGTTATAAAGTGCTTTGGGCTATTCTCTCCCTTAAAAGAGAACATAATTTTAAAGTAACTAGTAAAATAATTCAGAACATTTTTCATAAAGTTTGAAGAGAAAGCAGATAGAGGCAGAATGAGAGTCAACAGTAAAAAGAAACTCTCCTGATTTCATGTTTCATTTAAAGAAAAAACGAAGATATATATATTGAACGTGTCCCAAATAAACAATTTTGGACTCACCTAATTCTTGATAAAATGTCTTGTTTCATTATGGGCCAAATATGTCCTGCTATAGAGTAGAACAAAGGGGAAGAGTAGAGCCAGGGACTGAACAAAATACAAAGCAGACGTTGTCTTTGTGCTTAGGAAGGAGTGTGCCTAAGAATCAGCCTGCACCTAGTACAAAGAGACTCTAGTGCCTCCTAGAACAGGTCATTTTATGTCTCTGCATTATAACTCTTCACAAACACATGTATTGTGCAGTCAAAGGGATTTAGTTGTTTTTTCGTGCTCGGATTAAGATCTTTGTGTTATTAGAGCACTGAGAAGTCTGCACGTAACTACGCTTGCAAAGCAACGCATCCTCTAAACTGAAAGGGCAACGGATTATCCTGTGGTTAACTCAAGGAGATATAAACTGACACACATATTAACAGAAAGAAAAGGTATAGCTCTTCAATTCTTACTTTGGAGGAATCTTTCCATCACTAGAAGCAGTGAAAACAGTATTCAGAGAGCTCAAAAGCAGACTCCTTTCTATGCAAAAACAATGTCTAAGAACCCTCGGCTGTGCTGATGACTTGACTCAGTGAGGACCGGCAATACACACTAGACAACTCTTACTGATAGTATGCACAGAAAATACACAGTTACAAAAGACTAAAGCAATTCTGATAAAAACTACATAATATTTCAGATTCATGAAAAGTATCAATCAATTCCAAGGTTCACTGCAGGTCATAAAGAATTATAGCTGAAATAATTTAGAAAAAGTAATTTATCTGAAAGGTTAAAAAAGATGTTGAAAAGCAAAGAAAATATTTTACAGATGTGTTTGGATGAGTATATTTCATTTTACTAAGTTTTTCAAACTTTTAAAGTTTCTAAAGGATATTATGTTATCACAGGATGAGAGGGAAAGTCCCCTTGTGAATTAATTAGAAGGTAGAAAATCAAAACCAAAGAAATAAATAACTTTCTTAATGGGGTGGGGTTCCTATTGGAGTCTCACAGGGATCTGCACTGAGGTTGTTTTTTAAACATTCAGAAACTATCTGGAAAAGGAGGTGAGTGAGGAGACAACAAAGTTTGCAAAATGATTTCACAGAGCAAAAAATTAAATTGACTGTGAAAAGCTGCAGGATATCAGGACACTTCAGCATCTGCATGATAAAAGGCCAGCTGAATTCAACGATAATAAACATTAAGTCATTCCAGTGAGCTCCAAATTAGGGCTTTCCATTAGTAGTTATTACTTGGGAAGGAAATCTTGGAATCATTGCAGACAGCTATTAGCTTACATTTTGCACATCCACACAAAGTTCACCAGGAGTCAAAAGGCAATTAGAAGGATAGGAACAATTAGGAACGGAACAAAGAGTGCAACAAAAAACACAGTTCTGCCACTGGATAATCCTTAGTGCATCCAGACCTTGAGTATGTCCTGCATCTCATCAAAAGAATATAAAATAACACATACAGATGGGGCAATAAGTGCAACAAAGATATGGAACACCTTCTGTAGGAGGAGAGGTCAAAGTGTCTAGGATTCTTGAGTTTCAAGGAGATCTAATTGAAGTGGGATACAACAGAAACTTGTTAAAGCATAACAGGCTTGAGAATAGGACAAGATAACAATTGTTCACTTGTTCCTTATGATACACAAAACTAAGGCATCAGGTAAAGTTAACAGGGAGGGGTTTGCAAACAAATCAAGATATGCATTTTTTTCTCCTATTGCTTGACTAAAGCATGAAACCCACTTCTACAGTGAGGCTGAAGATATATCACTCAAGATACATTTTACAGAAACCCATGGGAGAAAAAAAAACTCACCAAAACTATTAGAATCAAGAATGTGGATAAGACCTCTGTTCCATGAACTTCCTTGGTTACAAAGTGCTGAATATAGCTGTATGCTTCTTTTCTATTCTTATACTCCGTTCTTAAATGTTTCAGACTGGCTACTACCTAACAGGCTTAGAAGACCATTCTCAACTTTGATTTTAGGTATCTATTCATCTAGTTGTTCTTACTTGCACAATGATATAGAACCAAAAATATACTGTACTACAAAACTTCTGCAAAAGGATTTCAAAATATTTTGCAGGGGGCAATGTGGGCATGTTATTACAAGCTGACAGAAGTATCAGCAGTAAGTGATGATATTTCCTATAAATTGGAGATGCTTCATCTAAGGTCATAGTGAAGAAAATCGGGAACAAGAACTAACTTCCTGCCCTCTAACTCCTGATTCCCCACTGTAGGTTTCTCTTTCTATAATCAAAAGCCCAACTCCTGATCCTGCACAGCACCATTCCCAAGAGTTACACCATGTGCCTGAGAGCATTGTTCAAACATTTCTTGAACTCTGTCAGTCTTGATTCTTGGCCTGGGGAGCTGTTCCAGAGCCCAGCCACCCTCTGGGTGAAGAACCTTTTCCTGCTATCCAACCTAAACCTCCCCTGACACAGCTTCAGGCCATTCCCTTGGGTCCTGTCACTGGGCAGCACACAGAAGAAATTGGTGCCTGTAGACCACCTTGTCTCCCCTCAGACTCCTCCTCTCCAGGCTGAACAAGTGACCTCAGGCCTCGTAGGCTTCCCCTCAAGGCCCTTCACCATCTTCACAGCCCTTCTCTGGACACTTTCCAATAGCTTTATATCTTTCTCATACTGTGGCACCCAGGAGTTTGACCTACAGCTAGCAACTTGTAGGTAAGTTTACAAAGAACAGAAAGCCACAGCACCCACCACTGTCATCATGGTTTCTTGTTGTTTGTTGAAGACACAGTCAGGGTTGCAGCCATCTCCTCTGACCTCCATGAGCATACATAATTCAAGCTTTCAGAGCATGATGGTATTAGAACTGAGTACACCTCTAAGCCACTTATTTAGAGCAGCAATCTAAAGAGTGTTTGGGGCAAATACAGCTGGATCACCATATCACATTTCCTCTATGCTAAGCAGTAGCTGCATTTAAATTCTAAACACCAGAAATACCTACTGTCACTGCACTGACACTCTAGAACACCACCTTACTATGTGTTTATCATTAAAAATAGGGAGTGCTTGTGGGCAATCCATCATAAAAAAATTACTTCTGATCAATGGTATGATTGCAGAAACATGAAACTTCCTGAGTGCAAAGAGAAGTTTTATTGTACCATAGCAAGATGCATTCCTCCCTAATTCACAGGCCAAGGAGTCTGTGGAGCCCACACCTTCCTTTCAGATGAGAAGTCTGCTCTCCACAAGAAGTTCAGCCTATTTCCACATATCAGGATAGAAAGGAGTGAGTAAGTAAAACATCTTGTAATACTTTTCCCATCCTAAGTATAAATACAACAGGGTTGCATATGAGTGCTCTTGTGGTTTTCTTCCCTGAAATAAGAATTTTTCATGTTGTCATGCAGATATTACCTTTCTATAAGTGTATTTGTCTGCTTCCACCATCTTCATCCACGGTTCCAGCAGAATAGCAAGGATATGTTCTTCTGCTGGGTCAAAAAGGTCCTCAAAAGCTGGGTCACTTTTCTGATAAATCAGGTTTTTCTCATTCTGATTAAGTCCAATGTCCATACTGGCAGATGGAGCAATGTAAGTTGCATAAAGGAACTAGAATAAAACAGAAGAAAACTGTTTCTTAGCCATCATCTGTTTCAACGGTCACAGATCCTTGAAGAAGAGAATTAATGCATATTTGTCCCCCACTGCCCTGCTGTATGTTCAGAACATATACCTAATTACAGCTACCTTATTTTTACTAGTATTAGTACTTTATCCAAAATTCAGTTATTGACATAGTGGATCCCCCTACCATTTTTACTCTTACTTGTTTAAGTGGTTAATGCAATTTTCACTTGGATATATTTGGATGATACTTAGATTCACATAACCACAATTATTACAGCAACTGCACTCATCAGGAAGTCACACTGTTGTTTTGTAGAATATGTGCTGGGCCAATTAGTGAAGGCATCTTACTTCTTCTAAGAGATGTAATTTGTTAATTTGAGGCTAAAATTAATGAAAAATGATACAATTTCATTCTGTGTGGAGGTTCTCTTATATAGTTGTTTGACAATGGTGAGACTCTTATCATAGTACAGAATCAATGCAGGAGATACCACTGCACAACTAAGGTCTAAGCCCTTACCAAGGCAAGAATCACACATGCTTCTTATCTGAAGCACAGAGTTTGCCATTCAACAGGTACAAGGAGCAGAAAACTGAACCTGGAGGATACTTCCCCCTCCCTAACAGCTTGTTCTTGAAGCACAGAGTAATGTTATTTATTTCAATTTTTTTTCATGCAATCTCTTGTTTTCTAAATGTTTCATAAACTATGCTATGAAAATGAACACTGAAAACTCAGAGTAAAACACTTTTTTCCCAGGAGCATCCTGGAAGAGGATATTCCAGAATAGTTTTCTAAAACTTCATGATTCTGACTTCAGCTAGGAACTCAAGTAAAAAAAGATGCTCCCAAAATATATTTCATATCCTTATATTTTCTCTTCTTCATATTGTTAAAGTCTAACTATATTTCAAACATACCGTCAGGTACCAGATTAGTAGCACAAATCAGAATTTCTCTCTAAGATAGGACTGACAAGTCCATTTTCACTATTTATTATCACACAGGTTTGAACAATGAAGAATTCAGGATTCTGATAATTCTCATTTTCCCTATGTTGCTAATATCTAGCTGTAACTAGCAGATGCACAAAGCAATAGACGAGAAGAAAATAATATGTTTAGCCTGTGTTCAAGCAGTAATAAAACACTGGTGTGCTTAGATTTCAAGCACAAGGGGAGAATGTTTGAGTACATTAAAGAACTATGTTTCTGTTTGTTTTAAATTAAATGTTGATTTATTGGACTCTCTCTTTCAAACAGCAACAGTAATAGAGTATCTCCCCATTATTTTGGACCTTTACAATTTGAAACAAACCCTTTAGATTATCCTGGTATTAGGTCACTGAAGAATATGGAGCTACAATGGCTGACATCCATCCCCCAGCTAGCTCTTGTTCTGATTACTGTATTTATTGTGTATGCAGGATTCTACACTCTTTCCACATTTCTATATTTTCACTGAAAACAAAGATGGTTTGTGCCTACTGTGGCCCACGTATTCAGTGCAATAATGACATGAAGGTGCAAGGTGTAAGAGAAAGAGAACATCCATAGGAAGAGTCCTAGCTGAAAACTAGACCACATTTATCCTAAATGAAACTCTTCTCAGTGAACCCCTAAGTACATTTAAATTTAACACCTTTAATTAGATTCACAGTGATTTCAAAAGTTGGAAGTTATTTTGAAGAGCCCTAACACTAGGAAAGTTTCAGTTAAATAATTTTAAGTCTGATCCAAAACATTTAATGTATAAAATTAGCCAAATTAGAAGAGACAAGTCCAATGATATCAAGATGTGATACATTTAAAAATAGCCTTTTTAAAAAGGGGTTAACCATTTCAGTTGTCACTAGGACTACATTGCTCCACCTGTTATGACTTATCACACAAGGGATCTGTAAATTAGTAAAAAGCTTCAAAAAGAGGTTTTCACTCTTTTAGCACAAATTAACCTGGTTCCTTAAATGAGATCTTTTGAGCATAGTTTTAAGAATAAAATAAAAACAAACTCACCATTAGTTTCTTGGGTGGAATTCCCTTTCCCTATGATTTTGTATGAAATACGTTGAGTATATTTGCTACTCTTCTTTAGAGCTGGCAAAAAATATCAGCCTACCAAGTCAGAAATTGCCCAGACTAAGAAGTGTTGACCAAAAGCTATTGACAAGCTGCTCATACGAACACTTTTGTAATATATTGCCACATTAGGGACTGCCTTTGCAGGCTGCTCTACCTGCAGAACTGCCCCAGTTCTCTGTAATTTCACATGCAAAATCAGAACATAGTAAAGACAGATATTTTTCTCCAGAATCAATAATTAGGTCTGACAATACAAATGAAGCAAAAATTTAGAGGTAGTTAAGCTAGCTAGAGGAATGCACTTTTCCAAACTCGAAGAACCAGACCCTCAGTGGTGTAATCATTATGGCCTCTTCATTTGAAGGATATACATTTACAGTGTCTGAGGATTTGGCATCTTTTTACTTGAATTCTTGTAAGAATCCATTGCTATAGAATTTGACCAAGTAAATGAATACATTCACTTGCAGACAGGAGAGAAATGAGAAGTAGCTTTCATCTCTGTGTCCCTTGGATTGAGGTGCATCTGTAGATCTGCACAGATTCAATTGCAAGGACTGCAGGAAAACCAAACTGAGAAGAGTTCAACACACATCAAAAAAAGAGGAAAAGTGTCTGTTCAGAGCCTTCAACACTGGGCAATGCAGTTTGCAAGACACATTTTATAAAAATTAATAATCACAGCCTTTTTTATTCCCTTGTTATAGAATTCCTGAGATTTTCTCATTCTCAGTGGAATATTGAAACTGTTATATTGGTCAGTCTCCTAAGGGATCAACAGAAAAATTACATTAAATGAACTTACAGGTTAACAAATTCATACAAAAATCTGAAGCATATGACATCAAGTGAATGTCAAGCTTCGCTGATTCATTGTTTTGTTCCTATTGAAAAACACAACAATTTTTCTACCTGCCAGCTATAAATTCTCCTATGAATGTGAACTCAAAACCTTTTCTGGAAATTTGATCAGCTTACTGGAATTATTTACAATTGCACAAACCTGATTATACAAAATGCTTAGAAAATTCAGATTAAGACTCTGGCCTCATTTATGACTTTCCAAATCAGGGATTGTAGAGGCCTTGGGTTCTGGTGTGAATTCATTCCCAGATGAGAAGGCTTTGATAAGCAATTTCAGAATGACTGGAGTGAAGCAAGAAATGTGAGAAAGATTCAAGTCCAAGTGCTTTGTACTGCTGCCCAAAGGAATGGATATTGCTCCGATCTAAACGAGGGGTTTGTGCAGCTGCTTGGCAGAATCAGATGATGGAAGAATGCAATGCACTGGCTGGTGTTAAACAGAGAGGCTAAACTGCCTTAAACTCCATCAGCTTTTCCCAGCACTAACATAAATCTTGTATCTCACCCTAAAAGTTCACAGTAATGAGGACTCCCTTTATCTAAACTGATTCTAACATTAAAATATTGTTCTTCCTATAACTATATTAAATTTTCTAATTCTAAATAACTTTTTTTAAAATTAAGACCCAACATGATATGTTTATTTATTGGGTTTATTTTCAATTTATTTTACACTCCTATACATATGTTTACAGTGAAAAACTGTGGATGTTCCTGGATGATTACCAGTAATTGTCATTATTCTTATCCATCAGATTTCATCCTCACTGGAGTGTCTTTCCTGAGGTGAATGCATATATATCTTGGAAAGCATTTGATTACTCTATCATAAAGCTGAGATAACAACGCTTAACAAATGAAACAATGAGTAGCAGATACACAAGAATGAAAGTTTGTTCTTGTTTCTAACAGGAGGCAGGCAGCACACATATGGAATACTCTGTCTCTGCATGTCTCTTTCTGTAACAAACAGTAAAATATATACGACAATGTGTCATGCAAATCTGATTCACATTCTCTTAGGAGTATTTGGAGTGACTGTCTTCCTGTGCCAAAGGTGAGTGCAGAATTTGGGAAGGCATCCCTTCCGTAAGCAGGCTCTGTAGATTGGTTGCAGCTTGACTCTTTAGGGTGTTCCAATAAAAACAAGTATAATTTTTCTGCAGCCTTAAAAGGCAAGCTTGAAAATGATACCAAATGTTGCAGCACATGTGTTGATTTGTTATGTTACATTTCAGCTGTTAGTTATGCTAATGGAACAGTTTCACATATTTTGTTTGATGTATTTACTTTAATGGCTATGTGTATGTACGTACTGTCTGCGATTGCCTGGTAACACTGATTGCACGATGTTCTGCTGTCACCACCAGGCCAGCACTGGAAATAAGATTAGTAGAAAAGACCTGGACCTTAAATTTTCAGCCATGCAACCACTGCAAAAAACAATGTAAACTGGTGTGAAATGAAACCAAAATGAAAACCATCAGGGACCATAAGGCTAAGCTTTGGCCTGCAATAAAACACAAAGGAAAAGGGTGGCACAGACTAGATAAGGTCAGCTTGCATATCTGCTGTGAAGAGGTCCCGAACCACACGTGGGCCTGGACAGATCCAGGATACAGTCAGACTTAAGGGGACATTCAGCTGCCCACAGCCTCAGGCCATAAGAAGAACTGGAGGGGAAAACAGCTACATAGGGTAGCAGTTCAATTTACCCAGTATGAGATAGGAGAGAGGGAGGAATCCATGCCTTGGCCTCTGCCTGGAGTTTCTGTACAAATAACACTGATTCAGATGAGAATTCTGGACAAATACGTAAAATTCTGTAATTTGCCCAGTAAAACCTCCAAGAAGGAAAAGAAGACAAATTCAAGGATGTCCAAATACTCAGGAACATGTCATATAAAGAGATTATTCTCACCTGCTCTCTACAGATATTTTTTTCCAATGATATGTGAAGTAGCTTTGCTCTATTTCAGTACATATTGAAAAATGCAGATAGGACATACTCCTACACAAGGTTTACAGAGGAAAATCAGACCAAAGTTTCACAAATTGATTTTAAAAGTTCCTCGTAGTTCTTCTAATAATATCACATTGTTGCAGTTTCTTTCCCTGATGGAACCAGTCTACTCTGCCTTCAGCACCACTGTGGGCTAAGTGCATGCTCAATTAAAATACTCTTTTATAGGAAATATCAGTTCCACTTAATATTAAATGAGGGTCTGAAGATCTATTTAGGGGGATGACAACCATGGTAAAGATAATAATGATGCCCTGACAATCATAAAAATTGAACAGGTCTAAGACAAAGATCAATTTTTATTATTGAGGTCATTATCTGAGGTCTTTACTAGCAGATCTGCAATTCTAACCCATGCACAAGATGGAAGCACAATTAGATGATTAAGAAAAAATACTGTCTCTGATGTTAACACTAAGTGAACTGTTTCCAAACATGATGCAGTGCAGCAAAAGGGAGTTTAGGTAAACTGAGTATAATAGATAAAACTGGGAACAGGCTGCAGAGCCTGGAAATCAAACTATGCATGTTTAACGTTTGAATCAAGAAATTCCATGGAAACAATCCAAAGAGCTTCTCTTATTGTCCACAACACAGATTTATTTTTGTGTGGGTTGTCAAGATTTGGAAACTTTTCTATATTCTATCTTCTGTTCAGTCTTTACACTGAACAAATGCACTTGTGAAGGGAATGTATAAATGTATTTTTGAAGGAAAAGCATATTATTTACAACTTACTTGAGCTTGCTTGCATGTCTGAAAAAGTTGAAGAGTTTCTTGGTAAAAAAGCTGATGATAAGCCTGTAGGTCGAACCAAAAGTACACACAGTTCTTCCACAACTAGAGATGAAAAATACTGTAAGTTATTGCTACCCAAATATCACAATTTTATAAAAACTGACTTTCCAATGCAAGCAATTATTTAGCTCCTTGGGGTCATCATAAATCAAGCTCAATTTAAGATGGATTTAATCTTCTGTTGCATACTGGCAGAAGGAGAACATATTTAATAGCATTGTCACAGTGATATTCTATCTTTTATTGTATCCTTTATGCATAATTGGCCATTAAAATCGTTAACAGTATAGTTAACATTTGAGGAGTAACCACATTTCAGTGGCATAAAGCCAGTGCTGAAGAAGAGATGCTGATAATGGACATGCAGAGTTTGTACCATGGTAAAATAGCATTTTGCAACAATAATCAAAACAATTAAATACTGTGTATTTGACATATGTTACTGGGACTATCATTACATTTTTATTACATACATTTCTGAGACAGAGTCTTGGCCTCATCTCATAAAGTCAAACAAACAGCAGAAGATCTTTCAGGAGAAGTCTAGATCTTTCCCCAAGTCCTCAATTTTAACCATGTGTTTATGGGGTTCAGACCTTAAAATACCCAGAAACCCGCATCACTAACCAATAAAGAATGTGTTCCAAAATGGTAGGGAACTTTGCTCCTCAAACTGCAGCCTTCCAGACCTTGAACATGAGTGAAACAGGCTTCACAGATAAAGAGAAAACTTTAAGCAAATAATTTTGAAAGGAGTCTGGCACCTGGAAAGGCTACAGACACATGGGTGGTTGCCTATCTCCAACGAAAAAATAAGTTTCTTTTATTTAGATTTCTATTTATACACACTTAACATTTTTAGCTGAAGATATTCAGCTTTGGAAATACTGGATCTTTCCTTCTAGAAACCAGAGGCATTACTCGCTACTGCTGCTGGATTCTGGGTTGTGCTAGTGGTGAAACAGATGTCCATCTTGATTGCATTCAAACCTCCCCTAATGACTCCATTTTTCTGCAAAGCCACTAAACACTAACTCAATATTCATAACTTGTTCCAATCCAATCCTCAATTTACACCCAGAAATGAATGATAGATCTTCTGACTACATAGAAAAAATAGTGTTCTGTTTTTTCAGAAATCCAAAGAGCTTCATGGAAGCATAAGAACATTTTTTAAATACTGGAGATTTTGGACATCACTAACCCAAAAATTAAGAAGAAATCAGATTATTGTCAATAATAGCACAGCAGATTTTCTATCTTTTTTATAAATGGTTTTTGTGGGTTAAGATCTCATTTTTTTTCTGCCAAGTTAAAGGTTAGTTTTTACAAACTATTAGTCCTTTTTTTTTTAATTCCTGATGGTACAATAAGAATTCCAATAGGTTTGAGACAGTAAGAATCTGACAGCTTGGTTAAGACCTGTCATTAGTTTGCATATATACATGAACAGTTTATTGTTGTTGAGGGATTGAAGTCTCACAAGTAATAATTCATCCAGTCATCAATCTTTCTTTCTCCATTTCTTTTTTTTTTTCAGTCTGGCTGCCCTCTATAACTTGGCATTCAGTCAACTATGGACTAAATTATCATAGAGTAGGAAAATATTCATACCTTATTCCCTGACTTCTCACAGAATTGTGTGAAGTAGTAGCCTGCTCTGTTCTCCAAATAAAGAGACTGCAGCATGCTTTCAATTGCTGATCCCCTGAAGACAGCACTGCTAGCAGCACTTTTCCCCTGGACAAATAAAACATAATTATACAGCAAGGAATAACAGACTTTCATTATTTTCAAATGTCAGTACATTGCAATGGAGGGCCATGAAGTGTGTTCAATTAGTATCTTCATCCAAAGGAAATAGACTTCATTTTCTACTACATATGCAATTGATCATAGCCCTCCATACCATTTTCCCACTAAATACTCATATCCAATGGAATAAATCTGATGACTGAAGACATGCAGAGTAGCTAAGTGATCATAGCATCCCTTAGGTGGTTCCTCAACACTTAAAACAGAAAAACAAACCTGGCCTTAATTCTGTCATTAAGACTTTAGCTCTGGGGAATTCCAGTGATACCCAACAACATCAGTTAGCTGTCAAGGGTTGTCTCAGCCCAGGCTACTGTGTTTTGAATTAAGAGAACTAAGAAGTGGTTATTTGGTCAAGATTCAAATCATTTAACTATCATGGAACAAAAGATACATCTTCTGGGGTTATACCACTGACATGAGCAACAAAATCATGAGCAATTCAGGGAGCCAGGAATCCATGCTCGTTACCATGGCTAGCTCCTAGAGCACTTGAGGAAGAATACATCCATTTTGTCAATGTTCACAGAGAAGCCGTAAAAGGCTTCTGTAAGTAAATTAGCTTCTGATGATCACAAGAGAGAAATTATGGCTGACCTGCTGCCTCTGATAGCAGAGGTGGAAGCAGATGAGTGTGGTGGCTGGCAATCAGCTTCCTTCCAAACAGTAACAGAGATGGAGAAAGGCAGGAGGAAGCCAGACTTTGGAGCAGAGTAGGAAGATCTCCCTCACCAGTATGAAGTTAAACTATGAATTCCTGCATTCCCCCTTGCATTGTATTTGTGATGGCAAATTGTGGGGTCTTAACTGTAGGTTCTAGTCTAACCAGTGTAAATGTATGGTAGTTTCCTCCCTCAGTAAGAGAAAAACTGCACATGAAGATGTATAAAAACTATTAGTTCATGGTGTGAACCTTTGCTGAATATACAGCCCTTACAGCAGATGTCCCCTAATTACAAAGACCTTTCTTTTCTGTCAAAAACAACAAAGTAAAATGATTGCAATGAAGTAATAAACAAAGTGTGATTTTGAAGTGCAAAACAAACAAATGTGTTCAAGTGCTCAGCAAACCCCATGCACATGTGAGTGGGCTCAGATTTCCTTAACTGTTTTTTCTTTTTGTTGTAAGGCCATGGGTATCAATACCTCCAGGAAAGAACAGGCTGTTTTGAGACCATTCCACAAATGAGAAAGGTTTTGGATATATTTCAGATTGCCAGATGATGACGTCTCATATGTTTGATTTGTCAGCATTTTAACAGTTCTTGAGAAAAGGCTCATCTGTGCAGCCTGTCTCTCCTGAGTTTGCTCAACTGAAGACCTGCTTAGCAGGCAATAATTTAACAAACACAAGAATGAAGTATGCAACCGGTAAGAAGAGATTGTACAAATGAAACATTTTCCTCTTATGAATAAGGCAGATTCATTTTCACTGTAAGTCTGGTATACTTTCCTAGGCAATGATTCCACTTACCCAGAGAATTTTCCATAATAGCATACTGAACACATGGTCACTATGGAGAAGATTAACACTTTCTAGTGAAAATAAACCTCTGTGTGTGCCATTATTTCCTATCAAAGAGGTGACAGATACATCAGAGAAAATGCTGACATTCTAATTATACCTCTGTATAAAGCGTTAACACTGATAAAATTAAACCAATTTCTCCCCATTGCTGACTACTTCATACTGCAGAATAAAGTATTTTAACCCATGATTCAAGACAAGTAATATTTTCAAGCAGTACTTACATGGAGCAGCTCAGCATAGGTGTGCTTTCTATGACCCTGGTATTTTGAGTCTTTGATCTCATCCAGAGCAAAGCTGTGAAACGTGTCTGTGCTCACTGAAACTGGCCTGGATCACAAACAAAAAAATTCAATACTTATTTAAGAAAAATCTAGAATAAATAAATAAGAAGAGGCAGAAAAGTGGTGTAATGACATAGTGAATAGTAGAGGGAAAAGTACATGGAGTTCAAATTTATAATGAAAATAATGTAGAAGAATACCTTTTTCATATGGCCCTGTGGAAATCACTGGCATAGCATGACTGAGGGTTAGCATTTGAGACATGTTAAAAGAATATGAATGCAGAGAATATTGACTATTAGAGAAGAGAAAACACTTGTACTTGGAGAAATAAACCCTTTTGTGTTGTGGCATAAACAAATGAGAAACTGATCAGTCAGGAAGGAATTCTCCATGCAAACAATCTGTACCATAACTGTGCTTCACTAAGCAGATAATTATATCAAGGAAAATTATTCATGAAAACAGTAGAATCTAAAATACTTTCATAAATATTTGAGGTATATTGGTGTGCAGAAAGATACACAGGGACTTTAGTACTTACCACATTCTACTGCTAGAAATATCATCCCTTTGGAGAATCTGACTTCCTGTGAGAGTAGGTGACAATCTTGATGATGTCTTCAAAGAGAAATTTGGTTTAGCTAGTTTTAATAAAGTTGTTGGTGAGCTTGTTCTACTTTTTTAAAAGACATTACAGAAAAATAAGGCAATTCTGATTATTTTTCCACCTTTATGTTTTCTTAACATGTTCTCATTAACTGGTAAAAACCAGTCAAGGGTTTTCAGGAGTATTCTTCCTTGTCAATCACAATATGTAAAATGGCAAGTTGCAAAAATCTCCAAATATTTTTCAATATTTTTCAGTGTACCTTAATAACCACTACAGCTTAAAAAAATGTCTTCTTAACAGGTGGAAATGTATTACAAAAACATTTACAGACTACAGAGGATGTCAGGTGAAGAGCATGTGAACATGTTTCATGAAACTTGAGGAAGATTATCTTAAGTCAGCTCACTGTAAGATAGATACAATCACTCAGACTGGGAGAGTAAGGGGTCATTCTGCCACACCATCACAGATTATTTTGAACAAAATCATGCTATGACGTTTTGGAGATGCCAGTTGCATTCAGAGTGTCCTCAGAAATTCACCCAGAGCTGCTGCTCTTTCTAAGCTCTTGCAAGCACAGTAAAGCAAGAAGATTCAAAAGTCCAAATTTTTTTTTTTTGGGGGGGGGG
>VZRX01012905.1:48946-72115 GCA_013398075.1 Notiomystis cincta | reverse complement strand
AAGAGCAAGAAATGGGCCATTATTTCTGACTCTGTGACATTCATGGTACCAGGTCATAATTTTTTGTCGAATTCAACAGGGGCTGAAGAACCTGCAGGTTCCTGTCTGCCTGACCTACAGCTAGTCCTGGGTCATCAGCACACTTTGTAAATTGGTCACTGTAAGACACAGGTGCTTCTTGCTCCCATTCTTGCAATGGTCAACAGGAACCTGGCTTCTGAACACAATTTCTTCTAAACAGACAATCTGTCCCACTGTTTTCCTCCATTATCTCCATATTAATTGAATCAGATTTCAAAGGAAGTAATTGTACCCCCAAACTATTCAACTTAAAGTAACAGAGGTGTGTGCTGACAAAGCTGTGGAACCACAGTTTCAATCCACGTTCTCCAAGTACCATGTGTCCTGAGGCTTAACACTGTACAGCTGAAAACCTGTAGCTTTTATTGAAGTTACCTCTCACATTCAGGCTTTCAAGGAAGAAAAGAGACAAAATTGAACTGGCCTCCTGCAAGCTACAAACTGTGAAAAGGTCTGTTGAGTGGCTCATGGCTCTCTGTAGAAAGCAAAAAACAAGTGTAGATAATTGAAGGGCTGTAGTGATAGAAAATTAGCAGAATTCTGCCTTTTTTATGGACATGAGGAATAGATTCAGGTTAACTGCAGTGAAGTTGTAAGAATTACTCTGGATTAAGAAACAGTTGAGTGGCAAAGCTGTATTGCTAGAGACTTAATTTTGCAGTACCGAGAACTTCCAGATAAAATATCTATCCAAAGGACTTAGGAAATAGCCAGGGTGTAATTGATAAGATAATTTGACTCAATTTATAGCAACTTGTTTCATGAGGTACAATGAAATTTTATTGCATTTTTATATGTAACCATCTCAAATATACCAGCTTGCTAAATCTTGATTTCCTAAAAAAACAAGTATCTTGTTCTTGTTCCACTGAATTCAAGGAGTTTTGTCACTAATTTTGATGGGACAAAGCTTTGTTTTCCAATGCTGTGATCGTACTTACCTGAAGAAGGGAAGATGGGATGCCAGACTTTTGGGTCAATGGTAACAATGATACTGTTTGTGGGAAAGGATCAATGTCCACTCTTGGTCTCTCTTGACATGTGTGCCAGAACTTCAATTTTGCACTGGCAGCATCTACTGCTGTTGAATGAGTGACACAAAATCTGGGACCCCTAGGGAGAAAAAAGCTAATAAGTAGAACTCTCCAAAATAATGAAACACTGGGCTATTTTTTTTTTCAGTGATGTTGTTTACTGTACCAAGATATGGTGCTATATGCACCTAGAATTAAAAATCAGTGTCAATGATATGTTTAGCTGTTGCGTGCTTCCAAATCTAAAACCAAAGTACATATAAGTAAACTTAGGTTGCAAATTCTGCACCATAACACTTTTCTATCAGTCTGCAGGAAGGTGTGCCACATCCATGCTACAGCAAAGCATAGGAAAGGATTGTAGGCCAGGACAGAGATGATAAGTCATGTGAGGATCCACAATTGCAGGTATTTGTTTATGCCTGGAATTTGTTGAGTCCCTTTAGGGAGGAGAGAACACCTTCAAAAATTTAGCCCATATTTTGAAAATAGGTTAGATTTTATATCTTCATTTAAGTTGTCAATATGTAAAAGGCATCTTGTATGACAGGCATTGAACAGTAAAGTCTCAGGGTCAAATCCCATGAAGACATATACACAGAGCATCCTCAGAACTTGGGAAGGGGAACAGGTCAGGACAGAATTAATCTCCTGTGCCTGGAGGGTTTCCCTATCCTGCAGACTTAAGTTTAGATGAACATTATCCAGGGCAGAGATCCACAAAGCAGCTCAGATGCTCTGGTAGAAAAATAACAAGGGCTCATTAAGGCAGATCTGTCTGGTTTCTCAGCAAATTGCAGTGTAGTTGTAGTTTTAGGCTCAACTAAAAATTCATGTCCTAGTACGTACAATGACATTGCTTCTAATAATTACAATGGGATAAGTGACATGAAATAATAGGCTTATCAAAGAAAAAGGACATTTATTAAATAATGGAATTTTATTTCACATCTGCTTTTTCATACCAGTAAAGAAGTAGCGGTTTCACTACTTCAGGCTGAATCTGTCTTAAATGCATTATATTCCACTGATCTCCACGCAGTAGTTCAAGTCTGAGTAACACTTCTGGGCTGAGGAAATAGTCTCCACTGCTCAGCAGGTACAGTTTCTTCATCTTACTGAGTTGTCTGCAGTCAACAAAAACAGTCACATAAGCATGTATCAACTGCTGTACAGAACAGACTACAATTCATCCCACTGCTTAAGCTGCTGCCATGCAACATGTTTTTAATAGCAAGTGGCAGAAGCCAAAATATTTTTTCCACAAATTAGAGATAGGTTGTGTATAAGACAAAATGTACAGTGCTGTAGAATAGACTATCTGAATCCAGCAGGATCTGTCATTAAAGCAGTTCGTCATACTGGTGTCCTACTTAGGAATTTAATTTCTTTTATTCTTTATTTTCTTTCTGTTGCCATCTTTTTTTCCAAATCTCTTTCTAACACAGCCTTAATAATATGACGATTCTGACTTCATGTAAGCTTTGCAAACATGACTCTGCAAAAAGAGTTTTTATCAGCTTCAGTAGAGTCATTCCAAACCTTGTCAGGACACATATTTAATTGTGTCTGTTTATTCAGACATTACAATTTACTCTGAGATCCCCAAATCTGCATCGATCTATCCAGGTTACAAGTATTAAAGCAATGGGAGAAACTGTTGAGTAATGGGAAGTACCTTTGTTGCCTTGTAGTGTTCTTAAGAGCCTTTAGTCTTTCAATATCCATCCAGAGCCACCAGTACCTCTCCCCAAGTGTTCCTTTAATGAACTTCTTGAATCTTTCAAACTCATGTCTGTTGCCAGTGTCATAAGTCTCGTGACTAATACACCAGGCAGCCCTGCTGTCTGGCCCAACACTTTCAGAACTTGACTTTGTTTCTTGTTCAGGACTTTGCTTTCTTACATCTTCCTTGAAGTTCAAGGCTGTAAGTGGAGAAGAACTTTGGTTAAAGAGTGACTCTGCAGTACCATGAGCAAATTCATTATTTGCTAACTTGTGTGTTTCAGGGTGTTTTGCAGAACTTCACATTACTTTCATTGTCAGCAGCTGGCTGGTGGGTTAGTTCTGAAATGGGTTCCTTCATTGCAATTGGAGTAGATGCCGGTGTGAGTTCTTCTGGTCTCTGAAAAGTTGTGCTTCCCTGTTCCTTTTCTTCTTTTGCTGCTCTGTCCTGTTTTGGGTGTAGATAAACTCTTAAGCGTGTGTGGGAAGGAGATTTAGCAATGGCCACAGAGCAGCCCTCCTCAGCCTCTCTGGATCTCTCACTGGTAACAGCAGCTTTTGCAGATGCCGTCCCTGAAGGGGAAAGGAAACTCTGTTTGTGGCATTCCTTAGACAGGTAACCTGCTTCTTTGTCTAACTAGTTAGACATTCCTTTCAACTTCCTCTGAAAATAAGCCACATCTAACCAGTGCTGGCCACTGTCACAGACAGATATATTAGGAACATGGCAGAGAGTTCCCCTGCTCTGCACTTACATAATTTCCTAACTACATATGGCAAAATACGTTGATATTAACATAAAAATCAGTGTGATTTAAAATACTTTTTCTTAATTCTAAACTATTTCACTTGACAGAGAAAAATTATAGCCTCTCAACACAGGTCTGTGAAATGAAATGTGGAGAATCGTTTCTCAGGACCTGAGTCAATTAGGGATAGAGATACATGTCTGAGAATGAAGAGTGAGCTCCTAACATATGGGCTGAGGCTTCTCTTCCTCTTGCTACTGCACAAAAAGCAGAGCAGGGCTGTGCAATCAGATTTATGTCCATATGTGCATCTGTATTTTCTCTCCCGGAACCTTTGAAACTTGCCGAACAATTTCAAATAAATTTGAAGATAGACAGGATTCCAAATGATTACATTTTACAAGATTCATAAAAATTGGCAGCCAAAAGACCTTTAAATGCCCAACAAAAACACCCTAAAAAGATGGCTGAAACGTGTCATACACTATCAAATATCCAAAGAATCCAGACAACAAAGTATTTCAAAACATATGAATGCCTCTCCCTCCAAAAAAACCAGAACAACTCAACTGAAACTTACAGATTTCTATGAGACAGAAATGTGTAAGAAAAGAAGCTACTACTATCACAAAATTATTTGGCTACTAGCTCAAACTTTCACTTAATATTGTAGCTCTGGAAAGAAACAAATGCCTGTCTGAAGCCTCAGATACCATGTGATACTCAAAAGGTAGCAAACAAGTGGAGATAGCAACAATTCCTCAGAAGGCCTTTTCTTTCCACCTAGTCTCAGCTGTGTTATAAACCACAGGGCTGAGCCCTTGTTACTTACCCAGATGGGTATCTTTTTCAGGTAATGATCCATCTCTTTTATGCTGCCTAGGCAAATGCTGAGTATCTTGAATTTTACTAGAAGCTATAGGATGTGCAGCTGAATCTGTAGTTTTCGTAGAATCACCTTGTTTTGCTAATGTAAACCAATCCTTTACCTGAGAAACTGTAGCCTAGGAAAAGAAGTTTCAAAGAACAATTAAAATTTCTCTGTTTATTGCAGTGTTTCTGAGAGCTACAACTTACTGTCCATAGGAATTTTGTGCAGTCTGTTTGTGTAGATTTCTGTAAGGATAGTTCCCAGTGCAGAGAGCTGTATGACAGTAGCTGAGCATACTTGGATGAGCTGAGCTTCTGTTTAAGTTGTATTACAACTCATTTATCTTCTTTTATAGTACAAAAAACTTTGAATATAAAAGCCATTTAGAGAATCAGAGAATCAGAAAATTGTTTAGGTCGAAAGGGACCTTGAAGATTGTCTATTTCTATCTAGTTCCCCCTGCACTAGACTAGGTTATCCAAGAGATAGCTGTGCCATTAGGTTGTGACCTCAGTTATAATCATTATACTCAATTCATCCAATCTATCTTGATGTTACACCTGCTAAACATGTTTATTTTACCTCTCCAAGTGATACATAGAACTTCTTCATAGTCAATGAAGAGTCGTCCTCCTCCTCAGTCGTCCTCCTTGGGCTTTGCTTCCTTATCCAGGGAGAGTAGTCACTATCTATAATGAAATTAATGCCAGTCTTGCTCCATTCTACTTGTGATATCAATTTAGCTAGTCTGAAATTAAATGTTGAGACAAAAAAAATAATTAATTTTAGCTTTTAAACAGAGAAACAGTTGATTTTTCCACAGAATTGGCAATTTTAAAAAAATTGTCTATCTAAAAAAAAACTGCTACAGAGAACTTCATGACCTGCTTTTTTCATAGAATAATGGAATTATAGAATATCCTGATTTGGAAGGGACCCACAAGGATCACTGAGTCCAGCTATGTATTATTTCAGCCTTCACCTGCTGTCACACATATAAATGCTAGTACTGCCAGTGCACAGCTTACCAGCTTTACAGATAATGTTCTGCTTTGCATTACCAAGCTTTACCAGTAAAAATGACTTCTTTCAGGATGATTTTGCATGTATCTCTGCAGTCCCAAGCCCTGCCAAGAATCCCTTGAACATTTTGTTCACTAAAATTGAACTATTCTCCCAGATTGCAGAAGCCCTGTATCACTACCAGATACTGCACCTCTGGTTGCTGACACAAGCAATCTTCCAGCAGTAATGCCACAGCACTGATCACACTGATCAAACTTGCAGATGGTAACAAGACAGCTGGCACTCTCATGTTCAGCTGGCTGCTCTGTGAGGTTTTCATAGTTCTGAGCAGTTCTCCAGTGCTACTTTGTGTTAGTGTGGACCTCACAATGTTCAGGAAAGGCAATCTTAGAACCACGTGACAACAGTGAGGATGCTCTGGCCTCAAGAACTGGGAAGAACTTAGTTAACTTAGAAAGAAGTACAAAGCCAACCAAGTGTGAAGGGAAGATGAAGCCTACACTTGAGCCTACAACCAAGTGAATGCAAGTTTTATTTATGCCCACTATTGGAGATCAAATAGGATTTAGTTCTAGGGTTACAGTGTCTTCATCTTTAAATCCAAGTTTCCCTTTTAGCATCTGAATTTATCTTGATTCTGATTCAGGGAAGCATCTTGAACTAATGATGTCAATTGAAATTAGGTACATGCCTGAAGTTGGTTTTATGTAATTCTCTTGGTAACTCTGCTTGACCAAACAGTTTGCTATAGCAGAAGATCAAAGGTATTGTTTCATGAGGCCCAGATATGTGTAAAGTAGGCTGTTAATAAAGGTATAATTCATCACTCTCACAGTTTGCTTGTTCTTTGCACACTTTACCCCCTTGAACTTAAGCACAGTCTCCAGGTTATCGAAAAAAATAACATTTTTAATTTTTTAACTGTAGAAGTCTATACCCCAGTAACCACTCTGCCATTACAATCAGCAAACATGAGTTTTGTGAAACATACTTCCAGGCTGCCTCTCCTTTTGGGCCCCTAAAACATGCTAGAATCATCTGCATCTAGACACAGCCTTGAGGGACGCAGAAGTAGATCCTTCCACAAAAGCACACTAGATCTCCTGAACATCTGTTGAAGGACATCTGGAAAAATACTTCAAGTTTGTAACAGTAAATAATCCAGCTGTGCCACGGCATCCCACAGAGAACTTTGGTAAAGGAACTCTGACAGTGGGCCCAAAGACACAAACCTAATAACCGAAATAAAAAACACTTGCTGTTTTTTTCCAAATTAATTTCATGGATTCCCAGGTTCTACTTATATGGCTTACATATTGATTCGTGAAATATGCATTGCTACCATGATATCTCTGAGGAACAGAGATTTAGAAATCAGTAAATCCCATTCTTACTCTCTTTGTAACAGTGTAGTATAGGACATAATTCATGGTCAACGAAAATTACAGCATGATGAGTGAAAAAAATCACCAATTTTACTTTATCCAGGTCACCATAATATTACAATAAAGAAAACAGGACAAGAGGTGGGCAAAACCACCTTGAGAATATTATTTAGACGAATTAAACAGAAGAGGAAAACATACAAATTTAAAACAGAAAGACAGCATAAAAGATTGCAATACCTGTATTCAAAGTAACAGTCACTTTCTAGAAATGCTGGAAGCCTTTCTTTCTTAATCCACTGAATTGCTTGTTCTTGATCGAGTTGCTATTAAAAAAGAAATGCCAAAGATTTGCAGTGTTCTTGACTTTCTGGTCTTATTTGCCACATAACTGATTCTCTACATCCCCCTTGTACAGAAGCATTGTCTCAGGAAAACAAATACAGAGTGAACATCATCTTTATCCTGGAACAATTACTTTCCTATTAAAAGCTAAACAGATCTAAATCTGATTTCACCTATTAAAGTTCAACTTTTGTAACAAATTATGAATGGTTTTTCTTCAGAAATAATGTGTGTATGAATCACTTTTTACTGTACAATTTCAAATGCAGATTAGATGCACAAAAATTTTCTGCAATAGGAAACTCCTACTTTCTGACTTTAACACATTTTATAAATATCAGCTATTGTATTTTTCCTCAAGAATTTGAAGAGTAAGGAACCCTTAAATTAAATTATACTTTGAGAATGAGAAAGCTGTGGATATTAAAATCAAAATCAAACAAACAGAAATCCAATTAATTATCACCTCTCACTACTATCACTTTTATGTTGGATCACTGCATAACTGCATTGTACACAGTAATTATCATAGTGGAAATCTCTGTGTGCTATGACCTGGGGCCACAACAAATTTCTGCTCAGGCAGTCCAAGCCTCAGTGCCTCGTTGAAGCAGAAAGAGAAGTGCCTCCAAAGAGTGCTTTGGAGGGTGAAAGGGAAATGTTGAGCAGCAAGCTACACAGAGACAGCTAACAAAGAATCTATGCTTAGATTCTTACACAAGGAGTAAGATCTCTGACTATGGGCCACAGTGATCCATAGTTGTTCCCCTCAGAAATTACATACAGCACTTTATAGTTTGTTTTTTAAATAGTGTACTTTTTCCACTCTTAGGGGATGATCTATTTTATTCATCTGAGCTGCCTTTTTCCTTTTAGTGAAGGTGAGACTAATTATTTTGAAGAATGCAGTAACTAGCCTTGTCCATAAAAACAGGTGAAGTTTGGGCAAGGATGGATACTACTTGTTATATCAAGTAATCAGTTTATGTAGATCACAGCTTGAATTTTCTTTCCATGAGCTAATATTCCATTCGGGTCAAGGGTTATTTCTGCCTCATACGTATCTGTAGGGGATTAAAAAAATCTGAATTACTCAGAAAGTGGGTGGTTTCATTTAGAGAGAAGAAAATATTTCAAAATATGGAAAGCTTATGTTGGCAGTGGCTCATACAATGTAATTTGTGGGGACGGAGACTAATTACTCCCAACCACTCAGTGTATGCGTCTTTTTGGCAATTGACAAGTTTCTTTAAAATACAGAAGATAGTTTCTTTATTTTGGCATTTAATATTTATGCATTTACTGACTTACAGCCCAGTTTTTTATCTGAATGATTCATAACATGCTTACATCTGTACATGGCTGGTACACAAAACTGTATGTCATATCAGAAGGAAAGAATCTCTATTCTTTCCCCATCCCCAGAGAAAGATGTTACATTTGATCTGACGGGGTTTGTTACCTTGGTTAGCTTCCTTACCCAATCAGCCTTAGGCCTTGCTAGGACCCAATCCAGCAAAGCTTTTAGCACGTGTTAAAGTTTAAGCATGTGTTTAACTTCCCTTGATTAAAGTTAAAAACATACTTAAGTGCTTTGCTGAACTGGGGTTTCTCTGAAGTAAGGTATGTGGGATGCCAGCCAGTTTCTTTCCATAGCTGTGATCAGTTCTACACAAGTCCACAGAATTTTTTCTTACCATATTTTACACCACTGATATTGACTATCGATGAGAAGATACTTCCATATCAATGATTTGCAAACGTGCAAACACACATGAAGAGAACTTTTGCTTATCGGTAAATTTTAACAATCTGAGAGGGAATTAAAGTACAGAGGAAAATACCATTGTGTGTATTTCTTAGTCAAGATGTGTTTAAATTCAAGCCACAGCCTGAAAGCCCTACTAGGATTTTCCAGCCATAACTCCTTTTCATAAGTAACCTGCCAGTGATGACCACTCAAGGTGACTTTTTGTAGGCAATGTAAAATTCAAAACAACTGCCAATCTCTTTAGTCAGTGTGAAGACAGCCAAAGCAAAGCAGATAGCATCACCTGATGACTGAAAGATCAAAACCTATTTGATTTGAGCAGAACCATTGATGGAGTTGATCTGGGGTGGCTTCTCCTGGTTCAGTCATCCATCAATGAATGGAGCTGACTTCTTTCACCTGGTGTAGTTGCAGTAACCATGTGAGGCAAGCTGTTTCACAGGCCGTTTTGTTCCAGCTCAGACTCGAGATGCCAAGCTGAACTGGATGAGGCAGCTTTGTTACCCATCCAGTAAAGGAGGAATCAAAAATCAGAAGAAATATCACCCTTTCCCCCGAAAAGGAGAAGAAAGGGTACAGAGGCATATTGTTCCTCAAAAGGCTATAATGCTTCCCATTTATGGAAAATATCCCAGGGAGAGAAATGGAATCTTAAATTATACAGAAGCCCAGTTTCTCCAGACCACATGAAAGAAGAAAGTAATAGTGAAATGGCTTTGAATTTCTCAAGAAAGGCCATCCACAATGGTAATGATGGGAAGTTAGCCCAGAGAGCAATCTTAGCCACACTTGCACAAACACACAGCATTTCCTCAGTTTAATACTGAGAGCAAATAAGAAATCAAGAATAGCACTTCTGCTTTTGTGCTCTCAAGCAAAGTATTTATGAAAATTATTGTTTAACATGGTAGAGATGTCCGTGGGCCTTGTCCTTTTGTATAATTTGTCCAGTTTTAATGCAGATAATTCCAATATCACATTAGTATCATTTCATTAAATATCATTGCCTTTTGACCTCTCTCAACACTGTTTTCTTTTCTGAAAATCATTAATCTTATACTGGGAAAAGCAGCAGCCTGTTACAACTCCCTCCTTTGCTCTCAGCTTTCCAGCTATGACATAATTTTGAGCATCAACTGCAAAAAATGGACCAAGACCTTAGACTGGCCTGGAATAAAATGAAGTCATGTCAGTCACATCCATACAAAATAAGCAAGAAAGGAATAAACCAAGCATCCCAAGAAATAATTTTTGTCCTTGAAACTCGTTGTTTAAAGGTAAAATCCCACATCCATTAATACAAACTTGTATTCTCTCAGGTGCGTAAAATGCTTCAACTCCTGATTTTAATTTGCCTAATTTGGTGCTGAAGATGGCCCTGGAAGTAGGCAGGTAAGAATACCAAAACTGATACTGTCTAAGCAAGCCTGAAACCAGCTTTTCTTTTTTTCCTAAATTTCAACCCATCTTTCCATTAATTTAGCTTTCTTCTTGCCAAAGATTATTTTTTCTGGCCATTTCAAATTGATGCTAACCATGTAAATCCTTTAGGAATTAATGGAAGAGAGACTTATGTGTTGCCAGACCACAGATGAGCTCATAGCCATACAAGGAAATTAATTAATAAGGAAAGACTGAGCTGCATTAGTTTCAGTCAATTTGCACATTCCAGGGACCACTAGTAAAGTAACTGTTGTCATAATATTTTTTCTTTTAATATTAAGAAGTATTCAGACCACACAGCTGAACCCTGCCCTACAGAATTTTCAAAATTCTGTGCTACAGGATGTGCATCTGTAATTCCATTCACTTGTCTGCTAGACACATGTGCATTACAGGGCATAATTTGGCCCATCATTATGTTTTCCTAACATAAATTAACATTTTTCCCAAGCTACCAAGCCAAACACAACAATAACTATTGCCAGTATCTCTACAGTAAGATCTAAATATAAACTCAGGGGCTATAAGATGCTTACCATAGTGTTGTAATTTGGATCAATACTGAAGGTTGAAGAAGCACTGTGCACTTTGGAGAGCTGCCCATCATTCTTTGCTTTACTTAGAACATCATAATTGGAGCTTGGAGGTTTCTGATCATGCAGCGTTTTTTTCGGCTGGCTTTCCAGGCGTCGTGGGGCATAATTAACTACTTCAAAAGCCCCAACGTCAGAGTTAAACTTCACTGGATGGGCAAAAGTCTACAAAAGAAGTTTGGAAAGTTTATGGTACTGTAATAAGGCAACTGTCATTTAACAAATTACTTTTTGTGATATAGAGGCATCCTACAGAATACAAAATTATATTATGAGGCTGCTTTCTCATGGAGCCTGAAATAGTAATTTTTCTGCATTCTTGGTTTTGCTGTATAGTTTTTCAAAGCATTCTCACTTTTTTATGTCAGCAATGCTTAGTTGTCAAGAACTGAATTAATTCTAGATCACAAACTATTCTTTTTCACATATAAATAATTGATCCAGTACACTGATGTCTAGAATTTATAATTAACTGAGACTTTAGTAACTGTCCTACAGAGAAGTACTCACCTACAGGATCAGATCTCCAATATTATTCTCCTATTCGTTATTATCAACAATCAAGGCTTGAAAATATTAGCAATGAAACTGACCTTTTAAATATGAGATGCATTTGAGGAGGATGGATCTGAAGATTTTCATATGTAGGAAAGGTTTTGCACCATACTGTTACTCATAGGTCAAACAAGTACCAAAACCTATGTCCTGTAGTAAATTTTGTTATACATCACCAGTTCAGTCAGATACTGTGTAATAGATGAGACAGACTAAACTTCAATTTTGACCATGCAATTGTGACTTTTGCCAGTTCACAAAACCCTACTGCATGTGTACACACTGAAACAGAGCCATCTTTCATCTTTTAAACTCTGGTATTGGGTATTTCCCTAAAAGACTCTCTTTCAAATTCTCTTGAAATGAAGAGGAAAAATATAGATGGTTTTTACAAAAGTCAGAGAGGATACCCACGACAGTTATGAATAGGAGATTATATAGAACTTATGTGCATCACATATTCTATATTATATAGACTATATTAAGCATCTCTGCCCTCAGCTGGACAACAAGGCTTGTATTTAAGTACTCAGGAAACTGTGGCCACACCTAGACCCAGTGCCAAAATTCCCTTTGGCTTCATTCCAGACAGGATCCCACCTGGTGTTTGTACAGTTGTCGTTCCCCTGCATTTAATAAGAATATTTTATTTGTTCAAGTACTGTATTTTTAATTTCCTTGAACTTTTTCATATATCACATATATGCACACATAGACATAATTCATATACATTCTAATTATGCTAAATACATGCTACATATAACATAAAAATCTATTACAGAACAATTTGATTCTTCTTCACACCTGTATAAGCCCAAAGTAATGATGTTAGTGTCACATATTTTGTTGCTTCTGTTTGAAGCCCCCTTGCTGATCAATGTCTTATAGAGCAATGCCCAGAATCAAACCATGTGGCTGCAACATGTGTTTTCAACATTCCCTACTTATCCCATAATGTCTCACTGTGGAGGCTCAGCCTGGCAAAGCACACAGCATGTGAGAGCTTTAAGTGTATGATTAGTGCCTATGACATCAGACCGTCACTGCTCAGGGCCATGCCTTGAATTGCATGAGTCTGTTCAGTTACCTAACTTCAGCTGAAACCATGCATTGGTTTTTGTTCTCTCACACCTTCTGCCTCTTTTGGCACTAATTTTCTCCAGGGCACTCTGCAGGTTTTAGTGCTTTTTTTTCCAGATGTACTGAACAGCATCTAAAAAACCTAGTAGATTTCTCTACAGTTAGACCTCCTCCCAATTCGCTACGTGTACATTTCATTTACTTTCAAACTGAATTTCGGCTGCTACCAGCTTTTAAGTGACCAACTGTGCAACCTTAATAGCATTTAAATGCATTCTTCTTTATAAAGAAACAGAAGAAAGTACACTAAGAAATAAAGTACTTCAGTCTCTCAGGATTTGCAATGTTCTCGCTTGTGGGAAAAAAGCAAACAAAATGCAAATTTCATAATAAAGGGCTATGTGACTAGACAAGACGAGATTGTTTTACTTCCATGTTTTTCAAATTGAAAACTAAGCAAATACAGTATTAGTTTATCACATATATCTACTTTTATTTAATAATTTGTAACTTACTCTAGATCTAGGGTTTTTTTGATACATATTCTGTTTAGCTGAACAGAAAACTATGGCAACTTTAATGTAGTGAAACAGATGCTAATGACAATTTTTAAAATGTAAAGTGTATTGCTGTTTTGGGAGTCTGACTACCAATCATTTATAAGACAAATATTCTAATGGAGCAAAAGAACACACAAGATTTAGACTTCATACACTACATACTTGACTGAAAAAGGGGTTCTAGTCCAGAATTTTGGGGGTTGGATGAAGTACACATCCCCAGGGACATCAAAAGGCATGCATACTTCCATCAGCCAGAGAGTAGCCAGCAGACTTGACACTAGGAAGGATGAATCTGGAATACTGCATCCAGTTTTGGGTCCCCTGTACGAGGAGGATGTTCACATCCCTGAGAAAACCACCGAGAGGGTCAGAGGCTGGAGCACTCGCCCTTGAGGCACAAGCTCTGGGAGGACTCGCAGCAGCCTTCGAGTATTTACAAGGAGACTGCTGAACAGATAAAGCCAGGCTGTTTACAGGAGGAGAAAAGACCACTTCTCATACACTGAAACAGAGGTCTCAACTGGATTATAAGAAAAAAGGTAATTGTGGGATGCTTAGCATTGGAACAGGCTGTCCAGAGAGGAATCAGCTGTTGGAGGTTTTCAAGACCAACTGCAGAAAGTGCAAAGCAACCTGGTGTCAGTACTAAAGCACTGACCCTGCTTTGAGCAGGAAGCCTCACTACAGACCTCCTCAAAGTCCCTTCCAGACAGTAATCTGTGATGCTGAACAAACCTCAAATTTCCAACAGAGCATCTCTCTTATCTCAAGCTATCATATAAAAGCATTTTAGAACAGTTCAAACCTTTCTGGAGAAACTTGTTTACTTAAGAAAACTAGAATTATAAATCAGAATGTTTTTATAAGCATAATTGAAGAAGAGATAATCCTAATCTTCTGAACTCGTTACCACCACAAAAATAAAAATGTTATGAGAAAAATCAAAAGGGAACACACAAAAAACCACCCCCAGAACTTGATTTCTTGTAGGAAACACTTTCCCAGTTACCATATGGGAGAGAGGATCAGTCAATCCATTTTCCTTTCAGTACATGAAGAACTTTGGGGCAAAACACACAATCTAACCATTCTCACACATTACAAGCCACAAAAAAAAAACAAAAAAAAAAAAAAAAAAAAAAACAAAAAAAAAAAAACCAAGAGACTATTCAGTAACCTGTATCAAACTTAAAACTTTTCCAATGGAAGTCAAGTATGTAAAATCCTGTAACAATGCACAGGACAATAATGAGAGATTTATGGCACCACCAATATTGCATCATTGCAATAATAAGGAATCTCTTCAGTGAAGATGCCTGTGTTAAGGATTGGATGATAGTCTACACTATAAAGGAAAGGGAAAAAATTATCCATGCCAGTATAATATACTAAGAAATGTATTTTTCTTACCCCACATTTGGCAAGTGCTTTTGGCTTTTTACAGACAAGTAAAATACACTAACCAAAGACTAAGTGTATCATTCTCTTTAGTTTGAGCCAATTTTTGATGCTTTGAAGATAGAAAGGGAAATCTCCAGAGAAATTATACCTCAAGATGTTAAGAAAAAATAAATCAGGTTTGGCAGGAGCCTTGAAGCTTGGAGTTCCTACATTATCAATGTATCACAATAAATAAGATCAAGGGCTTGAGAATACCAATAAATAAGAAGTCTACAGATTTTGCAAACTGTTTCACTCACAGGAAATTCTCCCCATCAAAGCCAGTATGAACAATGTAACTCAGTGTAGTAATCTCAGCTTCAGAAAAAAATCTCCAAGCAAATAACAAAAAGCTGTTGTCAGACTGTGGTACAGCAATACTATTAAATAAATAAACAATTGCATGTACTTTTTTGACAGCAAAGAAATTTCTTAGCTGTCAAATGCACATTGAGTATGGTTTTCAGCTGAAAAATAAACAGAATACATAATTCTGAAACCTGAAGTTATACACTTAACTGAAGGGAAGAAAAATTTCTCTCAGTCCTCCCATAACAGAAACCAAAACAGCATCCATCACCATGTTGCCAGGATATCAGACATATAAATCTCACTGTTCTCTGTCTTAACAATTTTCAGATACACTTAACTTCAGATACAATTAACAAATGTGTAAGTATGCTCACATCCCAGACCCAAATAACATAGTTTGATCCCAAGAGAAACAGAATGACCACAGCTTGGCTGCTTCTTAGGTTCAGGATGGAAGTGAATAGAGATCTCATCCAGGAGCACTGCCAAAACTTCCTTAAGAAGGGTATATGTATATCATAAATAAATGTCAGTGAGAGTCCACACCAGAAGAGAATCTCAGCAGCTCTATGAAGTGTCTGGAAAAAATTCACACTACACATGGTTAATACAAAAATCTCCCATTGACTTTAATGAGTCCAGGATTTCCCTTCTGTTGATGAGTAAGACAAAAGTCATAATCACATATGACAATCTAATTAAGAGAGAAGAGCATTTAGAGTAAACACACTATCAATAAGGCATTTAGTCAGGAATGCTTTGTTTGCTTCCTTCAATGTCAAAGATATGATGCTACTTTTAGTCCTGGTTAAGTCTCAGTGTAACATACACGTAGGGCCAACATACATGTAGGGCCTTACTTCTGCCAAACCTTTTTAAGGGAGGTTATAGTGGCAACTGCAGCCTCCCTCCTCACACCTGGAAAAGACAAGAGGAAACTAATGAGCATGCACTTGATGCCTTGAATCCATGATTTGATGCATGGAATTTGATGCAAAGTCATCTTCAAAGCAGTCAAGGGCCTGGACTGTGCCACCGAGTGGATTGCTTTATTGCTTTCTGCCCGTTCTGTAATCTGCTACTCAGATCAAGCAAGATTTTATTCCTGACAGCACTAGGTTTTCAGGACTATTCTGTCTTCAGAAAGACTGATTGGCCCAAGCTATGTTACTTGGGCTTTAATTGTTTTCAAAATCATCACCTGCATTAAATGCTGGACCCCAGGGAGCAGAGCTTTTACAGTGAGAACAATGTTCAAAAGAAATATTCTTCAAATCTAAAGTTGATAAAATTATGATCACTTAGTAGATTTCTCATGCAAGGGAAACCAGCAACCAGGGACCCACCACAAAAGTGTCATCTCCTGAAAGTGCTTCAATTGAGGTACAAGGTAGCACTTTTGTCTCTAGTGCAACTCCTTGAGGTTGCAAAGGGGAGGAGTGTGCCTTCCTCAGGATCACTGGATTATGACAGGTAAGACCCAGCATGGACTTGGGATGGAACAAGTAGCAAGCACCTGTGCAGGAGAAACAAGTTGACATTATTGCGCTTGCCTTCAGCACTGAGCAGGATGGCAATTTCTGACTTCTGAATTTTTATTCTTCACTAAACATATCCTTGGATGTTTTTAATATGGGGATCAGAGATTCAAATTCTAGCCTGAACTCCTAGAAATGGAAATGTATCCAGGCCAATGTTTCTCTTAAATCTTTCATTTTACATTAGTTACTAAGGAAGGTTTAACTTGTTTGTGTGTCATGTAATTGGTTTCTGCTACTGTGAAATCACTGTACTCTTGGCAACAAGTGCCTTCCTGAGGTTTTTTGTATTATGTATTTCAGAAATACTTACCCTTTATTACAGTATATAGCTCTTTGGAGTGCCTAGATATTTATGTCAGATTACATTGAATGTCATTATAACAAGAGGATCACTTAAGGGATACACTGTAAATCAATGCAAAAAAAAAAAAAAAAAAACATATGAAAAACCTGTTGCTGCTATAGCAAGTCCCCAGTGATACAATTTTCCATCTGCTAATGATGCATTATAAATCAATGCAGAGGCAGTCCCTTAAAATAAGCATTTGCTCCCTCTGATTTCTTGTATCAAGTCTCACAATATTTTCAGTTTAACTTGTTGCCTAACTACTAGCACACCTGGGTAATACTGTTCCCAGGCAACAGTGTATAAGCACAACAAGAATAAAGCAATGGAAATTTCAATGCGCTGTTTGAGTAGAAGCCTTCTGAGGAGGAGAGGGAAATTGGGAATGTAAGGTATTCAAACCACAGAACTCAAGGCATTAATAGAACTTAATCCTGAAGAGGATAAATCCTTAGGAAAAGATCAAAGAGAAAATCAAACCAATTATGAGAACATTACAGTTAAAAATAGCTAATAGAGCATCTGTTTTCATGAAGATATGTAAACATGTAGAAGAGAGACCACACGTCATCTCAGAAACCTACCAAGATTAGCAGCATAAACCAGTGTTTACTCAGGAGTGACCTGAACTCTTTTCTGTGGGCTTCCAGAGCTGTCAGGAGTGCCTGGACAATTGCTGCAGTTCAGAGCTGCTGAGCTGTGCCAGGACTGTGGGCTGAGGAGCCCTCTGAGGCCAAAGAGAATTCTGGCCTCTAACAGATGTCCTGAAATTTGTGTATGTCCAAGGAGATCAAGAGACTAAAAAGGCTGAATTTCTTACCCACTCTGTCCTCTGCAATTTGGGGAAAACTTGAAGCATAGTTTCCAAAAGCGGCAAAGGCATGGAGAATGGTATTCCTGTGCTAAGAACAATCTGGCACATGGAAGAATGCCTGGGTTTAGAACCTTACTTAGGCTGAGATTTAGTCAGATATCCTAAGGCAGCTGTGGGAAAGGGGGGTTTGGGGAGTGGAAGTGCTGGAGAAAGAAAAGAACCAGCCCTCTCACCACATGTTTTGTTCCATTTGCGTCTCTCTAGCTTTGTATACTCTTCAGAATCTTGCAGTGTGATGAAAGCATGTAAAGACTGAGCTCTTGAAAGAAGTCAGTATCAATGCTGTGCACAAAACTCACACTGATATAGAGTTAAGACCTCCAGATTCTATTTTGGGATTAAAAATTGCCATGAGGAGCCCATTCTACCATCCTTAGTAGTGCAATTTCCATGCTGTGTACATTTATACAAATCTGTGATGTGGCTTAGAGAGACAGCTATGTGTGGTTCAATTTAGTAAGCCAAATCATTCAGTTATGAATCACAACTGAACTTAAGTGGCTTCACCAAAGTCTGAGGTCCAAGGAGCATCAAGAAATATTCTGCCCTCTCCTAATGCTGGCAGTGGTTCCTACCAAGCAAGCTGTAGAATGGATATATGTTCTTGTAGTGTAGCCTGTTGGACTGCAGTGCCTTAGAAAGGGAAAAGGCTGTGGGGCAACTCTGTGACACATAAGGTGGGAGCCACAAGTGACACTGTGAAAAGGCCTTTGCCACCTGGCAAGGGACTTTGAGTGTAAGGTGTCAGGGCCAAGACTACTAAGATGGATGAGGTTGCCACATTGAGGGAGCAGGACTGTACATTTGACTCTCAACAGAGTGTGGAGAGACAGGTTAGGTGATAGGGAATTGGAGCAAAATATAGGAGAACTGGTTAAATACAGGGCTCTGGGTATGATAGCCTAACTGTAACTGGATCAGCACACAGAATACAGTGTAAGACTGCATCTTTCTAGCTGCAAATGGGAGAGGAAGAGGAAGGAACTGCCAACTTTGACACCTTCTGAGCCGTGAAGAGAAAGAGTTGACTCTTGAGCTTAAATGTTAATTAATCACTGAATGCATTGCCAGAAAACTACAAAAGGACAAATACTTGTTATGTTGTCATGTTGTGACACTGTAATAGAAGTGGACACTTTTAAAATAAGTATTTATGTCTTTTTCTTTTCCTATTCATATTATTTTAATGCACTGTGATTTAAATACAGAAATGATTAATTACATAAGTTCAAATACATAAATAACCTAGCAATTCTGGTGGGCAACAAGCTGTCCATGAGCCAGCAGTGTGTCCCTGTGGCCAGGAAGGCCTGGTGTACATTAGGAGGAGCATCACCAGCAGCTCGAGACATACGGAGCTACTGGAGCAGTCCAGCAGAGGGCTACGAGAATGACCGAGGGACTGGAGCAACTCTTCTGAGGAAAGGCTGAGGGAACTGGGCACATTCAGCCTCAAGAAGAGACAAATAAGAGGGGCCCTCATCAGTGTCTATCAGTATCTGAAGGGAGGGCTCTGCTCAGTGGTGACGAGAAATGGGACAAGAGGCAATGAGCAGAGAGTGATGCACAGCAAGTTCCACCTGAACATGAGAAGAACTTCTTTAGTGTGTGGGTGACAGAGCACTGGAACAGGCTGCCCAGAGAGGTGGTGGAGTCATCCTCACTGGAGATATTTAAGAACCACCCGGTGCAAATCTGTGCCACGTGCTCTGGGATGACCCAGCTTGTGCAGGAAGGTTGGACCAGAGGACCCACTGTGCTCCCTTCCAACCTGACCCATTCTGTGATTCTGAAAATTAGCAAGAGAACATCTGTCTCCAGAAGTCCAGATACTGAGCTATTCTTACTAATAATAACACTGAGCAGTAAGAGTTGCCACCATTAAAATACAGATGTATTGTAAAAGTCATTTAAGTAGCAAGTGGCAAAACACAAAATTTTCCAAGATGGATTAAGTTACTCTTAATCTTAGTAAAGTGTTTCTTGTATTTTGCAAGGGATTTCTGTAAGGTACTTACCGGAAGACTTAAAAATTCATTAAAGTAATCCACAAGCATATCATCTGTGGCTAAGCATTCTTCCTACAGAAAGACAAAACCACAAAGCATGGCTTGTAATAATCTGCACTAACAAGGTCTGAATGCATTATTGCTTCAAACAGTATTTTTTTTCATGAGAGATGACACAGAAGCTTTTGCAAAATATTATTTCCCATTTTTGAGAATATAGTCATTGAATCACTGTTTTATTCTAGCCATTGCACACTGCCAAGGTCCTTAGCAATTTAAAACACACACGTGAAGGTAAATCCTTTGCAGTAAATTTACAAATAAAGCCTTCATAAACTCAACGACTTCTAGATGCTGAAAGTCTGCATGTTTACTTTTGAAAAAATGTGCATAAGCTAGCAGTTAGAAATTCCCCATGTTCTACCTTTCTCTCTTGCACTTGGGAAGAAGGAGAGTATAATATTTCACCAGGGCCAACTTCTGCTCTCACACTGCTGCTTGGGGATGTTTGGAGGGATGTTTGGGGAATAAAAGGGAGTCCACTGACCTGTAATTTGGCTCAGCGATTAAGCAGTGTATGCCATACTTTGAATCTGAGAGAACTGGGAGGTTTCCTGCTGACCTCATCAGAAGCAAAGACTGCATCTGCAGGGGGTTTTGTATCCTTTCTGACCCCTGCATTTTAAATTCTGCTGACATGACTCAAAAACTTTAGACTAGAAGTCGAATTGTTTGCTGTTGACAAATCCAAAGGTATGGCTCCAAGTCTTATTTTTACTATACTCAGTACCTCCACCATCCCCATTTCAATTCAACAGAGGGAAAGCCTGGAACATTATTCCAGTGGTCTTGAGATATGTCTTCAGTATAATGAAGACACTTAAGTAATTTTTAATAGTTTCACCTTTCTGAATATTCTGTAATTTCAGCCTTGGAAAGCAAGGAGAATGCACTTAAATCTAATGTATTTGTCAATAGCAAAGGTGTTGCAACACAAATCTTTTTTCTCTTTCTTAAGTTGATAGCATTGAACTGTGCTAGTGAGTAATAGCATTAAAGAGAGGTTATGCACAATGCACACATTGTGCATCAGATGCAGGCAGGCAGTGCCTTGATCCAAACCCCAGTGGTCTAACCTAAGTACAGATAGCTTGTGCCTAGATAAGAAAGAAATCTGAGCTAACATGCATGACAAGTCAGGACTAGACCTGATGGTGTTTGTCTGGCCCTAGGCTGCCAGCATTCATTCCTTAGCAATTGTGGTTGCTGTGGTGACTGATAGAGGACAGGCAAGGTAGCCCATGCTCAGGCCTAGAAAATGCTGCCAGTGCTGAAAGCAAGGCTTTCGTGCTGTATTTGGATCACAGGCATGTGGCCCAATTCAAAGTGCAGGGGAATTTACCAAAGTGTCTAACCCATTTTGAAATCAACAGAGAATCCTCTCTCTAATGTCGACAGGCGATCAGATTCAGAAATATCAATTCTGCAAGTGTTAGCACAATTAAAAAAAGAAATTTATTAGAAACAAGCTGTAGTCAGCCTCATGTTTGGTTTGACACTGACAAGGACGAATCTTGAGATAGGAATAGATATGGTAATATGTCATGAAAGTATTTTATTGTTT
This sequence comes from Notiomystis cincta, assembly GCA_013398075.1. Lineage (NCBI taxonomy): Eukaryota > Metazoa > Chordata > Aves > Passeriformes > Notiomystidae > Notiomystis > Notiomystis cincta. The sequence continues at coordinate 50,748 of VZRX01012905.1, read as the reverse complement.
CAAAGGACTTAATCAAAACAGTTTATTGTTGGCTGGAGTACAAACTCCTTAGGAATATGAAGGTAGCATGCTTTTAATTTCCCAAGGATATAATTCTCTGTAGTCCCATATAACAGCAAGAAATGTAAACACAGTGGTTGATTAATAAATAAAATGCTTACGATCTTATTAATGTGAGCTTTATTACTTACTGCATCTATACATTATATACTTTCTTCTGCTTTTTGGAAGGGTTTTATAGACAATCCTATTTTCATTTGAAATCACAGTTGCACTTTGGTATGTGCACATTATGGGTTATGGAATTGCATGTACAATACTATAGCTTAGATTTTTGTGTCAGGAAGCATTTGGTTTCATTTCTTCCCATGCTCTCTCTCCTGCTGCACAGTCCAAATTATGACTAGAAAAAGCTGCCTTAGAATTGCAACTGGAGGTTAAGGTGTGCTAAAAATTGGTCTAAAACTTATGCTTATGTCAGTTCTGTTTAAGGTAATAAACACTATAAATAAAACAGTATGTAGAGGCTCCCAGAAGCAATAGCAACACATTTATCCTTTAAAATACACAGTTACAAAGGCATCTGAAACAGGGAATAGGCAAACATTACCTGAGCTGCAACATTAAAGGTGTCATTTCTTATGAGGTAACAGACAAACATATATACCTTTCAAATAAGAAGACAAAGATCAGGGAAATCCTACAATGAGCTGTGAGCAAAGGCCAAAAAAGGTAGAGTAAGAAGATTGTTAAACTTGTTATGTTGAATCTTCCAGTTATTTGTTTTCTTCCTTCATCCTAATTAACTTTTATTTCCATCTTTATTCTCCATAGTCTCCTGTTAGTTTTTTTTCTAATTATTTTCAAACTATTTTGTCTGATAAAATTTTAAGAAATTGCTCAGTAATCCATACTTACAAAAAAGAAATGAGAAAACAGACAATGATTCCCAAAATGGTTTTTCGCTTTTTTTGCTCCATAGCTACATGATGAAAATAATGACCGAGCCTTTTAAGCATACTTACTAACATTTCTTCTGTTATACATGGAGGTTCTGAAAAAAAGATATTAAATATCATATGTTATCCAAGCAATACAGTCAAGCTGGCTTAACTACAATACAGAAACAAAAAGTAATGATGCATGACAACTGTCCTGGGTATTCTGAAATAAAATAACTTAGTCTGAGGAGACAAAATAAACTAAGAATATGCTGTAATGCTGACTCGTGCATGAAAAGATTAACTATCACAAGAATTATCTAAATACATCTCAAGTATTATTTAACTATATTATTTCTCATACATATCGGTTAACTTCATGTCAGCTTTCCTCAGAAAAATTGATAACTAGAAGCTTGGTGGCTTAATGAAAATACATATTTGTACGATACTCTCAAAGCTTTGAACACCAAATATTACAAATCATGTCATAAAATTTAAAAGATGCAATTGTGTTCCCGCATAATCAACTTTCTAGGAGAATATCCTGTCTTTAGTGATGCCATTTGAAGGGAGTAAAGGTCTCTCTTCGGAGCGATGAATTCCGCCGGGCAAGTTTACACCCGGCAGTTCCAAACGCTCCCCCTTTTGTGTCACCGCCGCTGTACCTGAGGCCGCCACCGCGGGGCCCGAGCCCCGTGCGCTCGGAGCCAGCGCAGCCCTGCGGGCACGTACCGGTGGTGAGCCTCTTGGACCGCATCCTGCGTGCGGCACCGGCAGCCGCCGCCGGCGGCCGCGCCTGCAGGGCAGAGGTCCCGGAGAGCGGCGGGAGCAGCGGCGGGGCCGCCGGGCCCGGCAGGG
>VZRX01012905.1:22615-48724 GCA_013398075.1 Notiomystis cincta | reverse complement strand
CCGCCGGGCACCGCGCGCCCGCAGCGGGAACGCGGCCCCAGCGGAGAGGCCTGAGAACCAGAAACCTGAGGGTACTTGTAGCCAGAAAGGAGACTAAACACTCCCAGCATGTCAGTTTCTGCCTTGGCTCCGGCGTGGAAGGAAAAGTCACGTTTCTGGTGGGGTCAGCGAAAGCTGCGTGCAAAGGAATTCAGGCTCCTATATGAGGATTTCAGAGGGATTTAGGTGTTTCGCAACTGGGATCTGAAAACCATCCTACCTAGCAAGTACCTTATCCTGGAACTGCATAAATCCTTCAGGATTTTTTGGCATCAAAGTTCACTCCAAGGTTCTCTGCCGCTGCTTATTTCCAGACCAGCACTGCTTTTAGTAGCTTGGCAAAAATCCCACTGGGATCAGTTGTACAAGATGTCATGGATGCAAGGTACATGAGGGGCTCCTTTGAGAAGCCTTATCCATCAGCTGGACTTGGGAACTGCCCAGAAGGCACCAAGACCTTGCCATTCCCACACAATTATCATTTGTGTCCCCTTTTACAGAGCAGAGTAGTATATCTGGTTGTACTGCTCAGCTGTGAAAAAAAGTTTTTTATTTTAACTCATACATGGCTTTGGTGGAATCCATGGTTAAGTAAAAACAGAACAAATGCTTGGGGACTGCAGCCTAAAGTCCAGAAACTGATGAGTTTTAATAATGAACAAGCAGCAAATCTGTTACCATGGAGGCAGGGAAAATGGCTTCATCTCCTAGAAACACAGGATATTTTGCACTCTCTACTCCAGATGTGCCTTCCCACTCCAGGGGATGCCTGCCCAAACACAATCACTGATCTAATTGCTAAGTGCCAGAATAATACTTATTGTCTTAATGGAATATTGTTAGCTGTATGATTAGCTTCTTAGGGTGCTTTGGATAAGGGGGTAGGGGGCAGATGGTGGGTGTCCCTTAATGGGACAAGAGTATTTCCAAAGACCTAACCTGAATAATATGTTATTCAAGATACACATTTCAGCCAAAAGTCTTTTATTTATATACATAAAATATTTTCTTAATATATAAATACATACATACATATATATATATGTATGTATATATATATATATATATATGAAGAGCATATTCAACAGAAGTAAAGAATAAAATACGAAGATTCGGACAAGTTAGCTATTGACAATATAAATATCAATATTCTGATGAAGTATTAACTATTCTTACATTCTCTGTATGCAGATTCTATTTAATAAGACATGACAAACAGTAAGTTAACATTGAATTTTCTAGTGCCATGATCAGGACATATTCTGTTGTTACTATGAAATATTTCAAATAGGTATTCTTAATGTATATGTAAGAGAAAGATGCATAATAGCCCATAAAATGCAAAGTTAAACCTTTCCAACAGGTAGAAGAATTGCACTTCGTTGTATTATGAGCCTGGATTGTCTCATAACCAAACTACTTAATATGATTTTAAATGTTTAAGCTAATGTTCATTCCACTCATTTTCCCCCTGCCCCTCTTTCTTTCTGATGTAGGTATAAACATAGTCTGCAGTGTATAACTTTCTCCTAAACTTCCCTAATTGCTTGCAATTTTTGAAGAAAAAACAACAGAAACATGATGAATGAGCCTTTTTTTTTTTAATTAGAAGCGGAAGCTATGAGACAGCTCAGAAACAACTGAAGTCTGGAAATGAGTCAATTAAGAAAAATAAAATAAAATAAAATAAAAAATGGTCCTTTTCCTATCCTTCTGTCATTGGGTATGTTTTGATATAAAACTCTTAGGTCTTTGTGCTGTTTCAATGTGCTTCAAAGAATACATTTAGGATTAAGCTCATCAGAAAATACACACTGTACTGTCTCATGGAGAGTAGTCATCACTTTTTCATTATCTTACTTAATAACATACATTTAGGTCAAATACCTTGTGTGTGTGCATTTCAGTCCTGATTTTATATTGCCAGTTAAAAGTTCACCAGCTAGTGAAACTGAGATATAAAGATCAAGTTCATTTTCCTCCTTTTTCATGTTTCTCTCTTTCCATGCTCTTATTTTATTTTTATTTTTATTATTATTTAGCTTAGCAGACCTGCAAGCCTACAGGATGTTTCTTAAATATAGTCAAAGCTGTGATCTATCCCAAAAAGCATCTTAGTCCATAGTAAAGATGAATGGCTAAACACGATGGGGAATAAGTTCTAAAAAATGTGATACCCATAAAATATTAGATAAAAAAAAAGCAAAACCACTAAAAGTAAGCTTAAAATTGTTAGAAATTTTAGAAAATGGTAATCTATCAGAAGGCCATCACAGGAAGAGACTGCATCACTGGAAGACAAATGGAAGGAAAACACTGATTGGTCCACTTCATACCTGCTGGTATTTCCCTCCTTTTTTATTTAAGAAAAACCATTTGGAGAGGTGAACTTTCAGTCAAGATTTTAATCTGTCCTCCACAAATCAAAATATTACCCAGGCAGAGCAGATCAAAACTGCTAAGACAACTTTGCCCTCAAAGAACCACATGCATAAGCTATGCCAGCTTGCTGGATGAACAAGCCTCCGTGGGACTCATGCAAAGACAAAACATAAACTGGATTGCTTTATTAAATCCAAATGCACACTTGTGTTTGTAGGTGCTAACCTGTGCTTGATTCCTGGCAGTGGTCATAGCAAAGTCATGAATTTTCACATAATTAATTATGCATTCAAAAGGTAGCAAATGCTAATAACAAAAATGCAGATACACCTCAAGAGAGATACTCAGGGACAGCTCTTGATTTTCCATAGAAATACCCCATCTCAGATATAAGCAGGCATTTCTTGCTGTGATACCTTTAATAGCTAAATATTTTTACAGAAATCCGACTTTAGTTCAATATAACTACAGTTTCTTTTTTGTATGATTACCACAGAGATTTTAATTTTGCATCTGAAAGCTGCAACCACATACACTAAAAACAGGTGCTAGGAAATCTATTTAAATATTGAAGTGCCAAAGTGGGAGTCAGATCACACAAATCCAGTGTCAGATAGCTGACCCTTAAATGCCTTAAATTATTCTGTTGGCAAAAACACAAAGGCTGCCTGTGGTGATGGTACAGCCCCTGTGTTGAACCTGATAGTCCCAGTTTACAGGCACAGTTTAATGCAATTTTGTGGCTGTCAGAAAAAATTAGTGCAAACACCTGAGGAAACTGTTATGGGGAATATGAGCAGTCAAAAGAATTTGAAAAGGAGTGAAATAATATTCCTGAAGACAGTTTAGGTGAAAAGCAATAAAGTAAGTGCTAAAAAATAAAATAGGACAGGTCAATGGCATCCTGGCCTATATCAGGAGGAGTGTGGAAAGCAGGACCAGGGCAGTGATTGTCCCTCTGTACTCAGCACTGGTGAAGCTGCACCTCAAGTGCTGTGTCCAGTGCTGATCCCCTCACTACAAGAAGGACATTGAGGTGTTGGAGCATGTCCAGAGAAGGGCAGTGGAGCTGGGGAATGGTTTAGAGCATAAGTCCTTTGAAGAGTAGCTGAGGATGCTAGGGTTGTTTAGCCTGAAGCAAAGGAGGCTCAGGGGAAACCTTATCACTCTCTATAACTACCTGAGAGGAGGTTGTAGTGAGTGGGGGTCTCTTCTCCCAGGTATCAGGTGATAGGACAAGAGAAAATGGCCTTAAGTTGTGCCAGAGGAGTTTTAGAATGGCTGTTAGGAAGAAATTCTTCACCAAAAAGATTGTCAAGCACTGGAACAGGCTACACAGGGAAGTGGTTGAGTCACTATCTTGGAAGGTATTTAAGGGACTTGTGGATGTGGCACTTAAGGACATGATTTAGTGGTGGACTTCACAGTGCCAGGTTAATGGTTGGGCTCAATGATCTTAGTGGGCTTTTTTAACCTAAACAATTCTGTGATTCCAGAAACAGTAAAGGAAAAAATGGGACTTAGCTTTGGGTTATCAACATTAGAAACCTTTAACTGGAGGAGACTTTCAGAGAGAAGTCCAAAGAGCTTTATCTCTACAGAAGTCTTTATTCAGATAGTCACTAGAGAATACTTCTTGACTTGTCCGTGTTGCCAATGGCCCAAGGATTCCTATAACGATTCTGTTCTATCAGGACAATGTAGAGTTGTCTACCCAAATTTAAAAGCTTTAAGTAAGGTTTGATTTCTATTTGCTTAATATGGGTCTTGAAAAACATCAAGGGAGTACAGAGACGTACCTGAAGATGAACCATAATTTGGAAGGGCCGTTTAGCAATTTGTGATATACATTTGTACTCTTACTACCTCCTACACACCAAGTAGTATGTATGCTTCCTGCATACACACCTGAAGTCATCTGATTCCTTCATAAATTTCTATTAGTGTCTTAAGGCATAACTGCTAGAGCTTTAGAATTTCACACTGCTTTTCCTAATTTTAGAAAGGAGCATTAACACTTAATTGAAAAAACTATTTAGGAAGATTATGAAATAAAATTATTAGAAATAAAAATAGAAATAGAGAAATTATTTAGCAATTATTATTAGAAGTAAAGTAATTCTGCAAAGACAGAATGAAAATCAGGAAATAATTACTAGAGCCACAGCTATAAAACCATGTACAAGATAAAAACATTGGCAAGGTGCATAAGTCTACAGCAAGGCAGAGAGAGGTTTTTGCTAGCAGCCCTACAACAGTTAACGTAGCATATCTTTCAGCTGAAACATAGATACAGATCACAAGAAACTGTGACAGTTATTTCTCACAGTTTTCACTGTCAAGGGATGTATCCAAATTTTGGCACTGTGTACAAAATATTTATTATCTCTTTTCCACATAGATAAACTGGAGTCATGGTTTGTAATACACTTTTGGCTGTGCTAATTTAAGCTTTTCAAATTTACTACCGCTTCCTACTTCTAGTTGCGCAAGTAGATTTCATAACGTTTTTTTTTCTGGGGTTACTCACAGCTTGATTTATGTCAGGTCAGTTTCTCGATCACGGCTTAAAAGGTGTTCCAGTCCACCAAAGGTCCAATGCAGGAGGCATTGGGAAGAAGCTTCAGCAGATAGCAATAGCCAGTAACATCAGACATGTCCTTTAGCAGGTCATCTCCTGGCAGCAGGTGTCAAATACTGACAAGGAACACTAAACATGCTTGTCTTCCCTTTCTTGCTATCAAGCAGATGTCAACAGGAGTCCCCAAACCCAGGATCCCCCAGCTGAGTTACCCAAGTGCAATATTATTGATGCATCAAATCTGGATAGCAGCAGAGACAAAACATCTCGCTGACCACCAGTTCCCACATTTTTCTTACACTGCTGTGGCTGCTATGGAGTACTAGAATGAAATAGATTGGGAAACTATCAAGCAAAAAAAAAAGAGAATCAGGAGGAAAAAAAGAAAAATATTTCTTGTTCCTCCATTTCAAGAACACAGCAGTGCCTGCTGAACAGGTGCTGAGAATTGTATGAGAATCCATAACTAATAGGTGCTCCTTAAGATTTCAATAATGCTCCAGAAAAGCATCCAAAAAGCATCCAAAAATTACAGCTATTTTATTTTGTAGGTATTTTACTTTCCTAACTACCTCTTTCTCTCCTAGACTCCAGGAATACCTAGTTAAAAAGTAAAGAATACCAAATTCTCACCCAGTCTTCATTAAATAGACTAATATAAAAAAATTAAAATGCCATCATTCTGACATTGTTTCAAATATGTTCATGGGAATACTTAGACTTTTCCAGTTGGAGTTAAAAAAAGTTAATGTTTTGCCTTTCTTGTTTAAAAACGCTTTCAGAGCATCAACTAAGTATAAATAAAATGCATACAGTATTTTTGCTGTAGTCATTTAAAAATCATGATAGAGGAGGCACTTGTACAGTACTTCCTAAAACCATACTGGATTTTATTATCAAATATATTTGCTTGGGGAATAAAGTCCAGAGCTTGCAGCTCCTGAAATTACCAGTTCTCAAATGCTTCAACTGCAACACTTGCATGACAGAGTTATGTTTTGTACTCCAGACTTGCATGGAGATGGCTGGATAATCCAAGTTTGTGGCTGTGAGAGAAACTGAGCCAGGAGGCATTGTTCAGGCCAGTCTATAATTCCATATTAAGTCTATAATTGCTTTGTTGCTGTAGGACCTGGCTGTGGACCCGGCCTAGCTTCACCTTGTAAAGGAAGCCCTGGAGAAGCAATACTATCAGAATTGCTTCCCAGGATGCCCACTCCTCTTGTAGGATTTGGTATGCAGCTCCTGGGAACAGGAATTATGGCCACCATTGCTTTAAGCCATTCAAAATATTTTTTGCATTTGTAACGTTGAGTTAGTGTGTATGGGTTAAAGAGGGAAGGAAAACTAGAGGTCTGTTCTGTAAGGAAAACCTTTGGTGCCCCCTTGTGATATTTTATTATCAGTATTTGAAATTAAGTGCTATTTTCAGTGAGGAAAGCAGTTCAACATTAAGATAGTTTCACATTTAAGTTAATTGAGCAAAGCATTTCAAGAATTAGTGTGTTTTATTGGTATCGATTCTGTGTTATTTGACATTCTCCCTGGACTACTTTATGACAATTATTGAAGCCAAGGAAAGATTCCAGAACAGGAACTTAGAGTGTCCCAGTAAGCATTTCTGTTTGGAGCAGAAAACAGGCCCTATCATACTTTCTCATATTATGCCTGTTTGGATGCAGAGTCTTGAAGATTTTAACAGAAATACTTCCAGGAGAAATGCTGAAAGATAACTGTATCCCAGTAATAGTTTTTATACATCACAACAGAGTACATGGGACAAAAGGATAAAGGAAAATGAAGTTAAAATTGCAATATTCATGGGAATGTTGCTTTTGTACAAATCTTTTCAAAAGAGGAGAGATTATTTGCAACACAAGCAGAACTCATTTTTTAAAGCCAAAAATGTTGCTATAGCCACTATCTCCAGAGCATCTTATCTACCAAAATGTGCACCAGGAAAATGTGATGTATTCATACCAGAGGAAAATTTAATTTCATAGCCCAGTGGTCTCCATAGAGGCCGGGTGTTGTGGTACTGAGTCCTGGCAGAACAAAGCATATGTAGGAGATGCATTCTTCAGGCCCCTAATAATGTATTACACCCAGTTCAGGACTTTAGGGACTTGAGTGTCTGCTCAGTGAACATGAGAGAGGAGTCCTCCCTTTTGGCACCAGCAGCAATTTAGGATGATAATTAACATTTTTGCTATAGTGGAAGACCACTGCACAACTGCTGAGTAATTCAGCAATAATCTTGCCGCTCCAAACAATAACTTTTACCAAGCATTATTGTGTTTATCTAGGGTACTACTGCTTCCCAACTAGCTGTCCCTCTTTTCCCAGTTACTATCCTTCCATCACTTCAGCTGGTTCTAGTCATGGCACAGTATCTAAGTTTAAGGAGTTTGTGGAAATAGGTTTTTCACTATGCGTCCAGAGTGTAAAGCAGCAGCTGAAATACATGCATGGTTTCCACATCCCATTTTTCTACAGAGAGATTAAAGGTGCCTACAGAATTAAGACACAAGCACTGTTGCAGAATTGCTTTCAGAATGAGTGTTAAAGCACAGAGGGGGAAAATTAGAGGAGCTTTTAACACTTGAATTCCAATCTTCAAGTCAGAAGTCTACTTTTATATGAAACTTAGAGTGTTTGACAGTGCTTATAAGTTCATTAAAAATGTCGTGCCATCAATAGTTTCGGCTGAAGAATTGGTTTCATTACTACTCATCCATTAGCACCCAGCTCGATAAGGTCTTACCAGCATTGAGGCTTCTGACAAGTTTGGGTAGGTTCTAATACTCTCCAGAAGCTTGTCAAAGAGAAAAAATGTGTTAAGTCTTTTTGTAATGGGTATTTCAATTAATCAGAGCTCAGAAAGTAAGAAAGTGAAAACAAGCTTTGTTTTTGTTTAACTAAAAGTAAACACATCATTCCCAAAAAGCAGTCAGGTTCTGCTGTGGCATCTGACAAGTGATAACAGAATCTGCTAGATATTTTACATCAAAAAAATCCCATAAGGTTCACTACAGACAAAAAATTTGCACCTGTAAAAATATAATATAATCACATCAAATACTAAATCATCACAAGACTCAAGCAGAGAAAGAAAAAAGTCTAGAGCTTAGAAGAACAAAGTATGAGGTTACAGACTTAAGGCTCAATAGAAATTAATGGAAAAAAATTGGAACTTTTCAAAATTTTTGAGAAGAATGGGAGTACTGCACCAAGTGACTGAACTGTGAATGTGCAGTAGACCTATAAAAGAAATGTTTGTGTTAGTATGCATTAATCAAAGTATTGTAGAAAAAAGAATACCATAATATTATTCAAGTTCTTGAGGTGGTTTCATTTGGAATACTGGTTGAATTGAATCAAAGAACAGATTCCAGTGGAAACAGTGAGGAGTTGTTAGGCACAATGTCTGTTGTTGGGATTGTCTTAAGAGATGAGATTAAATTCAGGGGATTTTTGTCAGTGAAAGAACAATCATAATATTGGGTAAGAAAAGTCTAAGGGAAGGATCAGATATACAGAATAGCTATTTTAATAGCAGTGCTTAAAAAAAAAGGCAACATTAATTGACTAGTAGAGCAATCTGGAACAGGTCACCAACATAGTAATGGGACAGTATTGTAACCAGTTTTAAGACAGAACTTGATGAGTTGACATAAGAGCTTGGCACTAGACTCCAGGAGTCCCTTTCTAATTTGACTCTGCTGTATTTTTTCACATGCCCATGAAAACAGAAATAAAAGAAATTACTTCTTGTATTAAAATTAATCAGCATGGCCTCAATTGCCTAAGGTGTTTCAAAGAATAACGAATATATGGTATAGGAAAATGATCTGACATATGGTGTTAAGCTACTTAATTTAATGACCAAATTTTATTTTATCATTTTTGGCTAGTTAGTGATAAAACATACTAACATTGGCTAGCCTATAAACAATTCCAAAGATTTATAACCATTTTTTGCCTAAGCTCTTCCATACTTGTCACCAAGGAAAGAATGATCAGAGACTTAAGTAATTTCAATTTCCTTCTCACAAACCACTTGAGGTTTATGGTTGCTGCTCCAAAAAAAAAGATTTATGAAGTAAAATTCCTGCAGCAAAATCTGTCAGCAGCAAAAGGTTACTTCCAATAATTCTATTTTAGAACTTAAACCCACAGCTCTGGCTCAGACCATCATGGTCAGAAAACTAAAGTCATTCTCTGGGCATTTGTAGGCAATGTCACTCCTCCCACTATAGATCATGTTCTGCCTGAAGGGAAATGGGGATTGCAAAAATAAAGTTTTCAGCAGCCCAATAGTAACCTAATATCATCCCCATGTTCCAGAGTGGAAGACAATTCACTCCTCCTTTTCCAACACTCTGTTATCAGTTGTAAGAAGAGCTGGAGAATAATCATGCACAGGATATCTTAGAATACTCTTGATCATTGTCATTTCTACTCCAGGAATATTTTTGCATCCTTCTTATCTGTGCTGGCACCTGACCTCAGATCTCCAAGAATTAATTCAGCCTGGTAGAAAACAAAAGATACTAGGTGTGAATCTCTAGATTCCCTGATACTTGTAAGCTGTTTACTGTTTGTGGGTTTTGTTTTGTCGGAAGAGAGGTGGGGTTAGGAGTCATTTGGGAGGGTTAGGGATGGTGTTTGTGTGCTGGGGTAAGCTGTTTGGTTGTGTTGTGTGATCGGTTTTTATGAAATACTTAAGCTCTCCTTTGCTGTTTCATCAAAGTCCAGACTCATATAGAGCTTTGGGATATGTGATGGAGACTAATTGAGAGAGATAGTATAGAGGGAAAAAAAGCGTACTAACAGGGACTCTACTTCCACTCCCCTACCACTAATACTTAATTTCTGTCAATAAAGCAAACATAACAGAAGAGTTTTGATTCTTTCACCCAAACTATTAGAGACTATTAGATAGTTAACATATACCTTATGTTCTATTAATGTGTAGATAAAGAATAACATCACTACTTTATTTCTCCCTTGTGTCAAAGCATAAAGCTAATTTTATTTAAAAGAAATTTAAAAAAACCTAAACAAATCATCAAAACAAAGCACTGTCATAGACAGTACAGTTACCCACAGATAAGAAGTTTTCTCTGGCTTTCTCACTTCCCTCACCTCTGATATAGCAGTGATGACCACAGAGAACACATTTCACTCAGACACCAGAGCATTTGTAATCACCAAATTACATTTGTGATAGACCAACTGAGCAAGAGATGTGATTCAAGAAGACATTTTTGTGAGACAGATTTAGGAGGGGAAAAAACCCAATAAACTTCTAAATATGCCAAAAGAAGAGAAAAACGTTTAAAACTGTGAAATAGAATTTAAGTATTTTTTTCCTTTCAAGCTACTCCTTGTTGAATGGATACTGTAGACATCAAAGATACTACCTTTAAAAACAAGCAATGCCTGTTACCAGAACCAATTTATTGTCCCTGTCCTCTCTGAACTGTGCTGATATTAGCAAACTCTTTGGAAAAGGTAACACAACTCTTTGCCAAATTTTCTCAAACGGAAAACATACTTAATATCCAATTCTTAAACTGAGAACTGAGTTCCTATATGGTTTTCCACTCAAAGGTGCACCTATTTTAGTAATACTTTCAGAACTATTGAACTCCTTGTATTTCTAGATTGTGCTGCAACACTCCAGAAGGTGAGCTAGATACTCTCACTGCCTATCATAACTTTCCAATAAATTTCAATAATGTATTTAAAGCTTTTTTTTTTTTTAATTGAGACATTTTAGAGATCCTAGTATTTAGCAAAGGTAACATGCAGTGATGACAATAGCAGTCTGAAGTGTTATTACATGTAGTACTTATTCTGCACTGCACTTACGACCATTCCCTACTTTATTTGGTAATTCAACAGCAAGAAACAAAAGTAATCCAAATTATTATGAAGAGAAATTACATATATTCAGATTCTTGTGTAATATAATTTCCTATCTAGAAACCTATTAGTTTTGAATAGAAAGTAATAACCTTCTTTAACAAAATATATAAAAAGTATAGTTACTATATACCTAAGGAATAAAGAACAAATCCAATGGTTCTTTTAATTTAATTAACTTTTAAGTAGACCTTGAACACCTTTAATTTAATTAACTTTTAAGTAGACCTTGAACACCTAAAGCTCTAAACAATTAGAGAAATACAAGTGTTAAACAAATCAAGTTGTTTAACCATTGTCCCACTTGCAGTCTCCTCCTCTGTAATGAATGCCATTCTTCCTAAACCAAACCTATATGCACATACCTCTATATTTCCTACCTTGCCCCCAAATCCTCTGAACCAATTGTTCCCTTAGAAGAGATTAAGCAGTATTCAAGTTGCTACCAATCTGACCTAAGAACAAGGCAAAGGCTCAGCAAACACAAATATAGGTATGCAATTAAAGTGTTGATACTTATATTCATGCAATAAACATGATCTTCTGGCAGATATATTGGGGTGACTTCTTTAATGATGACATTTGTTAATATAGTGCTAAAATTTCCATACCATTTTATTAAGAGTGTTGTCTCTCCTCCTTCCAAAAGCTACATGAAACTCCTGTGCCAAAAATCAAGAATGGTAAAAGGACTAACCAAATTACAGATCACAACAATTAGAGATGAGAAATAAGAAGTGATATTTCTAGAACATCCTGAAGTGTATTATCCTGGTCCATTTGGCTTAAACATCCATAGATGGTGTAAAAATAAATAAAGAAAGAAAAAAACTGAGAAAAAAATCTTAGGGGTTATTTGCAATTTTTAGACACTAAAAATAAAGGGATGTGTGAATAAATATTAAAAGAGACAAATATGAAGCTTATGGTTTACTTGAAAGCTCTTTTGCTTTGTTTTTTCTTTTTTTTATCAGACTTTTTAAAATAGCTCAGTGTTAAGACTTACCTACAAATCCACACAGTAAAATAACATCAACAAAAATATAACACAAAAGACAACATCAGAGGGAGAGGGGAGAATAAAGACCAGCTGACAAGTGTTCTGCAAGATGCTTGTGACAAACGAACTTTTTGAAAGGACAAGTAGGACAATATCAACTGTTGAAGTCAATTGATATTGTATCTTCATAGAAGTACTGTGCCCATTTCTGTCACCTGTGTTTCAAGCTGTTTGTAATTGCTAGGATATAAACCAAAACCACACAAAAATTGTTTGAGGTCCAAGAGACAGACTGAGTTTGTTTTCTAGAAGGGATCAACATATTTAGTTCAAGAGCAGAATACATTAATTTCCGTAATTGAATCTAGAGATAAAGAAAGATTTCCAGCTGTAGATAATGCTTTAGCTCAAGCAGAAGTGTGAAGGTGACCTAGTATCTGGGAGATGAAATCAAGTCAGATTAAACATAAAGGTAAATTCACAAGAGCAAAGGTGATGCCACATGAATCATATGGTATTCACCTGAAGTTTTCAAGATAAAAACTTTGTAAAACTTAGTACAACAGAACCTCCACACAGCATCAGTTCAGTTTATAAATTACTATTCTATTTACTTCTATTTCAGAGGCTGAAAACCACAAATTAATTATTCCAGTAAAAAAATTCAGACAACCAATATATTGGTTTTGACATATCACCATTCCTATTAATAGAAATATTTTTGCAAATGTACATAGTGCCCCACTTTAAGACATTTTTAAAACAGTTACTGTAATTTAAAGTAAATAAATAAATAAATCTGATTTCAAAGACTTTTTTAGAAATAATTTTCTTTAATTTGTCTTTAAGACAAGAATAACATTTTTAAACATCTATTAGGTGCTGTAAGCTAAACATTGAAGACTACATTTAAGACACTTTATTTAAAAGTTAAGATGTTAGTAAGTTCCTACCTATTACACAACAGGTAAAACAAGACATAAAATATTTTTAAACGCTCATTTTTTAAAAAACAAAAATATACTATGTTAATTAAGATATATACACAAGAGGTTATCTTGATAAATCAGCAAGAACAAATGGGATGATAATTTCAAAAATACCTTTAGGAAGAATAGGAACAAGGTTAGGAATTATGGGGAAGGGGAAAAGGAATTAAACGTAAGGAATCACATGCCTTACAAATTTAAAGCCTTTTTAAATTTCTTTTGCTTTGGGCACTTCCTGGTGGAGCATCTTTTTTATTCTTCCGTTTTGCAGATAAACTATTACATTCCTTTGACCCATGGAATGCATGCAGACATAAAATACAGAACTCAAAGGCACATGCTTCTCTGCTGCATAGTCCCCGTTTCTTTACCAATTGATATTTAGCAGGGTATTGACATCTTGGGCAGGGTTTTAGAGCTTCATCAGTGAACAGAGTTTTAGCAACCTGTAGCAGGAGGAGAGAGAAAAGAGCTCTTTAGTCTTGTAAATGAAAACTTTCTAAAAACTGAAGATGAAGCATTTCTTAGATACTTGCTTTCATGTATTCTTCCTGCCTACTAGCAGAGTGGGGGACAGAACTGCATCTCCTAGGTGTAAGTTCAGTGTGTGAAGGTGGTGTCTGTAAAATAGGAGTTCTGGCTTGAGCTTGAACAGGTCTTAGAGCAGACCTATTGAGGATATTAAGTCTTGTAGCAGCATCTTCAGCCTTCAATAAGTATTCCTGTTAGTTTATAATTATAAAAAAAAAAGAAACAAATGAGGATTTTATTTCATTGGGGATTTGCAGCTAGATTTTACTTGTTTGGGGTTTTCCCTCTGCAACAACACATAAGAAAAGAAAATTATATATATACCATAAGTATTTACCATTAAATGTTTATATTTAGCAAGAGATCAAGAGAGAGATCATCAAAAACCAAGTCCCATGAGCAGGATAAAAAGCCAACTGTCTTTTAGCACACTCTACTGGTGCTCATGTTTCTGAATTAGGACATCTCAATAGCAAGTGTGCATGTATCATGTGGAAGATCTGAAAAACTATACTGCTATTAATATGCCTACTTTTCTAGATGCCCGTTAAAAAACCTTCTAGAAATCCTTCTGATGTTCAAAAATACACTCTGACACAAGCAGTCCTGAAAATAATCAGGAAGCAGTCTAGAGCAGGTCCTACAGCACTGCAGACTAGAGTGAAATGGACAATATGGAACAGCATGGCACAATGGTACGAGCAGAGTTTAAAATCTAAAGCTAGAATTAGTCAAGGAAGAGATCCTAGAGGATTCTTAAAGGGCAGGAGGGGTAAATGAGCTTCATGTGGTTGAAAGACCAGTACTCAAACTGCAGACAACTGAAAAGCAGTAACAGCCATTACAATCTCCTATTAGAATCCATCATCCACTCATTTTTGAACCATCTCTCACTTAGCTTTCTGTAGCTTTACAAGATGTTTCCTCTTTCCTTCTATCTTCTTTCACACTTGAAAAAAAAAAAAATCACTTTTGAGAACCATCTCACCCGAGCTGCTTCTTTCAGCTGTTTTGTGTACAACTTTCTCCTCTTATCTGCACTTCTGTCTTGTACAATGATTTCACGCCAGCTTTTGCTCACTTTCCAAATGCTGGAACACATAAAATTTATCCACTTTCAATTTTTTTGAGTAATGCAGAAGTCATGATAAAGATTTTTGCATGGTTTCATATACACTTGGTCATTTTACAGACTAGTTCATCATTTTGTTATGAAACACAAATCTCGTACTTTGCATATCACTGCATAACAGAAGAGTCTAGAAAACAACAGCAACATAAATAGCACAGCATATCTTTGACTTAAAAAATTAATTAGTTTCTTCCTCCATGTAAGCCACTTACCAAGATTGTTTCTAGTCACATTTGTGTTAAGAGTTCTGAAAACATCTGTGACCTCATACTTTCATCTATTCACCCATTCCCTTTGTAACTAACAAGAAAGAAATCAAAAGCATTGTGTGAAATGTAACAGTTCCTATTGATTAGAAATTAATCTAGAAGATTACTCATGAATCAAAATTCTTTGAGCATCTATATGCTTAGAAATAACTGAGGAAATAAAATACACAAGAAAAAGTATAGAAAAATGTAGTTTGAGTGCTATGCACTGTTGGGAATTTGTAATGAGAATAAATTACTTTCTAGGCCTAAAGGAATTTTTAATATATTTTTAAATTTACAAATACTGTGATTTAGTTTTAAATTTACTAATTTTCTATGTTTGTTTAGCTTTTTTATTCCTCAATTTATTTTTAGATCTACACAGAAAGACCTACTTAATTAATGGTGAGAAAACTTTTCAATTTTCTCAGAAACAGATTTTGACAACACCAGGTATTCAAGAACTTATTCTAAGTCTTTTGCAGAAGCACATCTTTTTCCCTTTTTGTGAGTGTGTGAAGCAATAGTACTTACCTGCATAGATTTTCCACTGTCAAAGCATCTAAAACTATAGAAAGAACATGTTTTAAATTTCTATCTTTTAATTCTGTTAAAATATCTAATTTTTCAAGGCCCATTTTCTTGCCAATAAGTCCAGGAAGAACATGATCTAATGCAAATATTTCTGTTCCAGCAATATTCTCTGAGATTTGCTTTTGGTGCGATTTTTGTCTCTGCAAGCAAATTTCATGAACTATTTGCAGAGCTGGAGTTCTTGAGAGATCTCCATGACTTACAACCCGGTCTCCACTGGGCTGTTCTTTCAGAACTAACTCATGATCTTCACTGACAAAGTTTATTTCTTTTGTTAATATACGTGTTGAAGTAGGACTGTCATGATTCTCCTCTGTCCCTGACTGGGAGCCCAGTTCCCGAAGAGTGGATAACCTTCTGACTCGCTCAAGTTTTCTTGTCTTTCTTTTACTGTCTAAAGTTCTGGAATCTTCCTTGTGCTTTTGCAAGAGCTCTTGGAAAGATCCCTCATGATCAGACAATGAGTCTCCTGATTTATCCAAAGGAAGTGAATTATACCCACTATCCTCAGGCGTTGAAAGATCTGGGTAATTTGCCACCTTAACAGGGGGAGAATTTATATCACATAGTCCAAAGTTTGAGGTCTCTAGAGGACTGGTGACAGAAGTCAGGAATTTACCCTCACTGGCTTCAGGTAACACATTGTAAGCAGGAGTCCTAAGCACCCCATCACTAACATTCATAAGAACATTCTCATTGAATTCTTTAGTGTTACTAACAATGACATCCTTACACTGAATTGGAGATAAACTTTCTGATTCTAACAATAAGGGGTCCTTACACTGGGACTCCTCTAGTGTGGAAGTCCTTTGCTGCGAAAAGGAAAGCCTCCGTTTTGGAGAGTCAGGATTAGAGTCCCCAGGTTCTGAAGTGCTAGTTGTCAGAGGCTTGCAACCTTTATGTTTTGGAGAATCTGCAGCACTTTGTGAAAGCTTTTCTTCAGACCTCAAAACACAAGAGAATATTTTTTTCCTGATGCTTCCTGAAGAACTAGCTTGTCTTTCACAGCATCCTACAGTTGTGCCAGCTTCAACAGTCTTGGGTAAAAGCAGTCTCCTGCGCAGTGAGGAGCCTTTCCTACTTGATTTAGGAGTTTCAAAAAAATCTGCACTTCTATTTGCTTCTCTTTCTTCTGATAAGGAGATAGAATTCAATTCCTTTTCAATAGATGGTGACCTGGGAAAGAAGGCACTTGGATGAATGTGCTCAGAATGCTCCTGTAGCAATGATACACTTGTTACACTTGGTGCTCCTTCATGTTCTGCATCAGGATCTTTTACTGGCTCATTGCATCTGCTGTCCAGAAATGCTGAAGTGCAACACGTGTCTTTAAAATTTGAGTATTTAAAGTTGCTGCTGGGAGGTGTTAATCTATTTCTTTTAAGAATACTGAACCTCACTGGATGACTGTCTGACATCTTCTGCTTGACACTTTGACTTTGTAAGTGAAGATACCACTGTTGTTTCTGAAACAAACAATAAAAGCAGTCACCAAAACCCCTTCAGATTAGTGAGAAAGCCTTGTGTAAGTATATCAAGACAGCAGCCATGACAAAAATCTTGTCAATAGTCTCAGTAGTAACAATGCTTATACATGAACACAACACAGGTTAGAATGACTGATGAAAATGCCTATTATCCTGTGAGGCAAATCAAACAAATCCAGTTAGCTAATTGACCTGGCAGTCCTCATCTGTGGAAAAAATACTTCAAAGAAGCAACACAGCAACTAGAGGCTCATTGGTGCTGAAATTGGCTACAAAACTCCCCATTATTCCAGTAGGGCCAAGATTTTTATAAGCACTGTGTTAGTGGTTCATCCAGCAGCTAAAAGTTCAGTCCTCAAGAACGAGCAGAAGCTCTGGTAATTGGTGAGTTTAGGAAAAAGGCATTTTCTCCTTAAGTAACATGAGAGGATTAATCATGAAGTCACAGGTCTCATTATTTAGATCACTAGAATTTCCAGAGGGAATGAATTTACCTCTAGTTACAAAGTGAAAAGTGCTTTTTTATCTGCCTTAATATTTAAATGTTATTTTGTAAAGAAACTCTCTGCTTTTTCTCATCTCTATGGGTAAACAGGGTTCTAAAGGCTTACATTTGAAAGAAAATGTCTGACTATACACACACTCACCAAGTACACAGAATTTAAGAGCTACTAAATACTCTCCTAAAAAAGTTCGAAGTGCCTGATGTATACACTTCAAAAAAAGATGTGTGGAAACAAACTGTTACCATTCATACACTGCAGAGTTTCTCCACCCTAACTGTAGTGGCATCAGCACAGTAACTGTAAAAAAGATGTTATGAGTAAGACAGTAAGAGGGCTGTTCTCACAGACACCAAGGTCGTTCACATCAATGTTCTAGAGTTTGAATCAGCACCTTTTACTGGCGTATGCTACTGGCCTCTAGAACTGATGTTCTGGAACATAAAGCCTAGAAATAGCAACTGAATTTCCAAAACAGAAGTAGGAATCTTTAAGGTAGCTTAAACACCAAATACTAAGCCATTGCTAATACCCCAATGGTCCTGTCTTAGTCTGGCCCTAAGCCACCAAATACAAGCAGTGGGAACCCAAACTGCCTGAGAGAAGTGAGGCAGAATTATTCTTTGATGACCTTGGGTCATTAATTAGCATTTTTTGACCCATATAGAAGGCACTTTTAAAGATTATTGCAATATAAAAAAATGCTTTGTTTCATTTTCTGCTGTAAGAAGACAGTAACACAAGAAGTTCAAAAGGAAAAGGATGTTAAACAGCAGAATGACACCTTGGCATAAAGACATACACAACCTTGCTAATATCAGTATGAAATCAAACAGACTTAAAACAAACAAATGAAATCCACACACAACACACAACACACATAACTGAGAAAAACTCTTTAAGGAAAGACAGGTATGTACAAATAATTCCAAAACAACAACAAACTGAAGTCTGGCATGCTTCCTTTCCTTCTTCCATTTACCTCTACAAGTACCTTACTTTCCCATTTGTTTCTGTCTCTGCTTTTTCCTTGTTCCCTGTTTTACACAATGAAATAAATGACAGCACAAATAGGAACCACAAGGGCATAGCTTTAAGCTGGTGTTTAATGAATTAGAGATTATTTCTTTGCTATTGCAGGACTAATTCCAAATAGCATTTAATGTTTCATCTGCATCACTTCTCCATGTTTTAGTACATCTGTGAGTACTGGTGTCCCCCAATGGCTGATCCTGGGCCAACTATGGTTGAACTTATTGATCAGTGACTCAGATGAAGGGTCAGAGGCCTCCTCAGCAAAGTTCCCTGTGGCACAAAGCTGGGAGGAGCAGCCCATACCCCAGAGGGCTGTGCAGCCCTGCAGAAGGACCCTGGCAGGCTGGAGGGATGGGCAGAGAAGAACCATCTGAAACTCAGCAAAGGCAAATGCAGGTCCTGCACCTGGGGAGGAACAGCCCCAGGCATCAGGACAGGATGAGGGCTGACCTGCTGGAAGCAGCTCTGCAGAGAAGGATCTGGGGGTCCTGGTGGACAAGGAAATGTCCATGAACCAGCAGTGTGCCCAAGGCGGCCAAGGATACCTTTTGGTGCATCAGGAAAAGCATTGCCAGCAGGTCAAGGTAGGTGATCCTGCCCCTCTACTCAGCCCTGGTGAGGCCTCACTTGGAGTGCTCTGTCCATTTCAGAGCTTTCCAGTTCAAGAAAGACAAGGAAATACTGGAGAGAGTCCAGTAGAGCTATGGAGATGACTGGGGGGCTGGATCACCTCAGTTATGAGGAAAAGCTGAGGAAGCTGGGCCTGCTTAGCCTGGAGAAGGGAAGACTGAGAGAGAACCTTATCAATGCCTGTCTGAAGGAAGGGTGTCAAGAGGATGGAGCCAGGCTCTTCCCAGTGGTGCCAAGTGATAGGACAAGAGGGAATGGGCTGAAACTGGTGCATAGAAAGTTCCACCTGAACATGAAAAAAAAGTTCTTTACTGTGAGGGTGACAAAACACTGGAAGAGGCTGCTCAGAGAGTTCATGGGGGTCTCCTTCTCCAGAGATACTCAAAAGCCACTCCTGAGTAATGTGCTCTAAGCATGAAAGTTGGATCAGATCTCTAGTGGTTCCTTCCAATCTTACACAGTCTGTGATTCCATGGTTTTAGGCAACAGGCTGAAAAGGCTTTGTCATGAACCAGAAAAACAACTTTTTCCTATATTTTTACAGGTATGAAATCTCTGTGCAGCACCCTGCTGCACTTCAGTCAGTTATTCATGCTACGAGCAAAGGACCACACGAGTGTAGTTTTTTGTAAGAAGAGGAAGACATATAAGAAACCTGTAACAAAAAGATGGCATTATCTTCACATAGTCTACAAGAATAGAGGCTTCATTTTTATGCTGAATTTTGCAGGACTGCAGTTAGTTAGCAAATGTTGCCAGAAGATATTACTTCCCAAAATTTTGATAGATTTAAACTGAATGCTAGAGACAGCTGTTCAAAATCTCAATCCCACAAAAAAAAAATCCCATACCCACACTTACCTTTAGAAATATTAATATTTCCCTTAAACACAGTCAAACTAACACATTTAACAAAAGCCCAAAGGCTTCCAGGCTTAGAAAATTAATTTTCAGGCAGCGTGCTGAAGAAACAACAAAAGGAAAACCTCATGCTTGTAGTTTCATTCTCAGGCACTCTATGGGACAACTGAGAATAGAAAAAAAAATTAAATATTACAGTATAAAAGAAGTGAAGCAAACTTGGTTTTCAAGTAGCATAAAAATCACAGCAAAACAAGATTTTGCAGCTATAAGGGAAGCCAGAAAAGCAGAGTTGAAATGTTGGTAACTCAAGTAAAAGATGAATATAATGCTGTACAGAGGCCAGCGTCCAGCAGGGGGAGCTTGTGAGCTCACTGCGCTGATTTGGATATGTTAGAAAATATTACAGGATAATATAAATAAAATTGCCACTGACATCGAGTGAACAACGTCTGTCCGTTAAGCTTCATTCTATACTGCTCCACTCATTCATACTCTTTTATACTTATTTTTAGTTCTTTACCCCCTACTTTACAGTTGTGAGTCCTCACATGCACTATTGCCTTCAGCCCTGAGGCCCCCTAAACAAGGACATGGACATGTTGAAGTGAGTTCAGAGAAGGAAAAATAAATAATCAGAGGGCTGAAGCACCTCTCTGCAGACAGTCTGAGACAGTGGGGTTGCTCAGCCTGGAGAAGAGAAGAGAAGGCTTCAGGGAAGCATAATGGTAGCCTTTGAGTACCCACTGAGGCCATCAAGAAAGCTAGAGAGACTTTTTATAAGTGCATTTGGTGATAAAACAAGGCAGTGAGGGCTTTAAACTGAAAGAAGGAAAGTTAAGCTAGATGTGAGGAAGAAATTCTTCACTACAATGGCAATGAGACACTGGAACAGGTTGCCCAGAGAAGCTGTGGAAGCTCCATCACTGGCAGTGTTCAGGACCATGCTGGATGTGGCTCAGAACAATCTGATCTGATCTAGTAGATGGTGTCCTTGCCCACAGAAGGGGCTTAGAACTAGGTGACCTCTACATCCCCTACAACCTGAACCATTCTATGATTTACAGCAAACCCCAGTATACACCTCAAGCTGGCACATGCATTTTTCCCAAAATGTATTACCTGTACAAATTAAGATTTAATTTAACACAAGGTCTCATTTTACAAATACAGAAGGAAAAGCCTTTAGAGGTGCTGAACATCTCTCATAATAGAACAAGATTCTACTTCTATTCATAAGATACCTAATAAAACATCTTATAAAAACTATTTTTTAAGCACTTCTTTTTTATCATAAGAATTTCATGTACTAAATTTGAGCCATAGCACCGTGCCTTTTTCATTTGGGCATCTTTAACTAGTTCCTGAAAGTTTTCTTAACCTTGTCTTAGATGTCATCAAACACATGTACAGGGAAGAAAAGGCTGGACACAATGCTACTCAGTTACAAAGGAAGTAACAAATTCCGTATCTACTAAGGATAAATTTATGTGTTCTGTGCATTTCTCATATCTATTATTAATTTTGCACTTCTCAGATCAGTTTATAAATCAACTGCAAACTTTCTGGGTGTTTACTGGACAAAATTATTCATATTCAGAGACCCAAACTAAATTGAGGACAGAATTCACAGATTTAGACAAGGAATAATTTCTAACAAGTTTAGTCTTACCAAGCACCCTAAAGATCTTGGTTACTAGATGGCAGTGTAAATGGTGCCTCCAACTTAGACATAAGTTCTAGGATGGAGCCACACCTGTTCCTAGTAATTTATATTCCTCAGTAATTCACACTGAACATTTATGCATTGAACAAGATGTTTTCTGCCTTTTTTAATCACGGTTCAGCACTGTTAACAAAAACAGATACAGACAAAGTTTTGGTGATACAGAAGTGTTTTCTCTGTCATTTAAACACATCTGGTATCTGCAGAAAAAGACTCTGCTCTTTCACCCCAAAGTCATTAATACCTTCAAGGGTAACAACACTGAAAATGACATAGCCAAATCCTATCTGCATGATGTGGGTCACTTACCCTAATTTATGAGGCAAATCAAGATCTTCCAATGCAAAGGTGCTGTATTCAAAGTATTGCTTACCCCTAGTGATAACCTGAAGTGAGAGGGGATGTGGAGAGAAAAGAGAAGTACAAGAGAAACATTACCCAGCTGAGACAGTTTTCAGTCCACATATATATCTGTTAACTGCAATGCCTAATTACCCAGCGACGGCGATAATTGAGATGTAGCTGAGGACCGGCACCCGAGGGTCTCTCAGTCACCCGGGATGCCGGACACGAGCAAAGCAACCGCTTCGCCCCCTCGGGTGGCAATCGGGTGGGCACAGGAGCAGAGCCTGGAGGCCGCCCTGCCACGGGCTGCTGCCGAGGCGGCCGTGGGGCTCCCGGAGCAGGGCTGAAGGTGAGGAGCAGGACTGAGGGCGGGCTGGGGCGACTCCAGCAGCTCTCGCCGCCCGGCCCCGGCCCGTTGCCCTTGGCGAGAGCCGCTTCGCCTCTCCCCACCCACACCGGCCCCTCGCGTGCGGCCGCCGCCGCTTTCCCTCGCTCGGCTTTGAACTACCCGCCCTCACCAACCGCTGCCTCCCCGCCCCCTCCGCGCTCGGCCCCGGCCGGCAGCCTGAGGAGACCGGCAGTGGGCAGCCCGCTCCTTGGGGACGCGAGGGAGCACCGGCGAGGCTTGTCCCGCTCCTCACGCTTTATATTCAGCCCCGCGACTCCTGCCGCACCCAGCCCACTGTTAGAGCGCCTCTGAGCCTTTCCTGCCCCTGCTCTGTTCCTCCTGAGGCGCCCAGCGAGGGTGAGGTTTTCCCGCCTCTGCCAGAGCCCGCTCCGCTCCCTACGGTGGAGGGGAATGGGGGGCGGAGGCGCGGGGGCGCCGGCGCTAAGGGGCGGCTCAGAGGTGCCCAAGGCATTCACAGCTAATAACCCTTATCTGTACCACAGCCTTTAACCTTGGGTTATAAGGGTTCTAGTTAATTGGAGTTAATTAGCACCTTTTTAACCGACAGCCCAGGACCGAAACAGTCACAGAGCGTCTGTTGAGTACATTGCCTTCGAGGCAGCCGGGTGGAGGATCCCCGCCTCCAGCACCGCACAGGTTGACCTCGAGTCTCCCCAGGCACTGTTTGCAGAGTTTCCAGAGAGGACCATTCTCCCTGGCTACCGCGTAGAGCCTATTTTTCACACCTTGTCCTGTCGTGGATGGCCAAAGGACTACTCCTGTTTAATTTATTAAAAAGCTTGTAGTTATTCAGAACCTGGAGCCTGGGTTTTGCTGTGGTTTTAGTTTTCCTGTATACTAAAAATTAAAAAAAAAAAGACAAAAAAAACCCCAAAACAACCCTAAAAAAACCCAAATCAAAAGCCGACCCAAACCAAAGAAGCACAAACCCGCCAAAACTACGACTACGTGAATGCTTGTTTTTCCTGGGCTCGGTAAGGATAACGTGATACACACGCTCGCCTATCTGCTGGCTTCACACCGGCGGGATGGGGAATGTCAGACCTGAACGAGAGACCGAAAAGCGACTCTAAAAGCAACACCTATATTTAAATAAGCAAACTCCAGGCTTAAGTAACGTGATCCCTGTACGTGGGGTCTGGCAATTTGCCAGCCTTCCCCTTTGGCGACTCCGCTCCTCCAGCCTCTCGCATCCCTCCTGGCGTGAGGCAGCCTGAGAGGGGCCCGAGGGAACAAGGGCTTAAAAATTCCCAGAGCCGGCGGAAACGGCATTTTTAGGGAAAGAATACAGGTTTATTTGACTACAAGGTAACAGTTATGGCTAAAAAGAGAAAGGCTCTTGGGGTATCTCTCCCCTTTTAAAAGGAGAAAACACTAGAAACTTTCTTTAATGTAACAGAACTTTTCTGAAAGTGCTTTCTGTAGTACCGCCTATTTCGCAGGAATTGAATAAAATTGTTTTTAAAATATTTGTAGATATTTATAAAATACTTTCTCAGTAAAATTGGAAGCTTACTAGTGGGACACAGAAGCTGCAATCTCTGTCTCCGTCACTCAAGTCTGGATGGACCTGTGCGAGTTGGATCAAAAATATCCAAAAAAATAACAAGTCGCAATTGCGACATTTTATGCAATACACAGAAGTGTCACAATAGAAAGTGTGATTTAACAAAAAAAGTCCCTCTCCCTAAAACCGACCCAAATAAAAAAACAAGCAAACAAACTAAAAATCCCCAACCAAAACCTGGGAACGCTACTTCTAACAAGTAAAACGAGGTAAGACATTCTGCAACACTCGCACTGCGCTCGGTTTCGGCTGTAGTTCCTTCCTGGCAGAAGTGCCTGTATCCCTGTGCCTTCCCCATCTCGACACACCAGCTTTTCCTCTCACTTGCCTACCAATTCCCCAAGAACTGTTTCACTTCACGGGACAGTGGGAGCCTCCCACACAGTCTCAACACTTTCTGCTGCTCTACATCCAAAGGAGCGTCTGTAGGGCTAGAATTTACCAGCCCATGGGAATGAGAGTTACTAAAGCACTCCTCTCCATAAGGGGCGGGTTTTATCGGAAACGGCTGAAGTTACCGAAACTTTAAGGTCTGGTAAAGCATCCTATTTTTCCAAGGGAATGGTTAAAGGATGCCAATAATCAAGCAATTACGTGATTTCTATTTTAATAATGGAGACATTATTTTCACCGAATTAACTGATTTTTTCATGGAGGTATTTTTAGTAAATCCTTTTGAATTTATCGGTTTGACAAATGCATTTTTTAAACACTAACGAGCCTAGAGAAATAATACCAGGGGTTTTTTTATTTATTTATTTTCTAGTTTAGGAGTTGGTAATTTCTTAGCGGCCGTTCACCAGGAAAGATAGAGCTCAGGCTGATCTCTCCTCTGTTTTAACCTCTTGGTACCCACCCACACCCGCGGCTCCGTGGCGAAGGAGAGGTTGCAAGTAGTAACCTATAACAATACTGCTGCCTTTTACAAACCATTTTTCTTTTCCATGCTTTATTCTGGCACTCCAGAACTTATGTTTAGCTTTATTCTTACACGGCAGTGTGAAGAAGCAAGTCTAAAGTCATTACTGTGATTTCATTACGTTTAATTTAAACACAAAATTAGGAAAACTAAAACTATTAGTTATTACCGGAGTTAATTTAAGTTTAATTTAAGTTTAATTTAAGTCATATATGAAGGTGATTTGCTGGTAGAACATCAATGAATTACAACTGATAAAACCTCATCCGTATAAATTTTAGTGCTTAGGAAACAATTTTTATTCAGTATTCAGAAACAGAAAGAGACCTTTCCTTAAACTCGAGAACCTTTGAATGATCTAGCAGTTTAAATCGGCATATTCACAAAACATAGTATTCGTTAAACATTAGGGGGCAGGGGGAGGTGTGGAATAAAGCAAAGATACCTAATTGTACAAAATGTCAGTCGAAGATTCAAAATTCCAGAGAGGTAGAGCCAGTGACAAAGAACAACCGGTGTCGTTTCCAATCTTGCCTGCACTATTTTAGTTGAGTACATCGGGAAACGCCGACATACGAACTTCTTTCGTAATAGGACCTTACACTTAAAATGTGTAATATCCAAGTTTGTATGTAAGTTTGGCTTCGTGCGGGTACATATGATACCGACCACGACATCAAAATATCAAGATGCGGGGTTTATCCACAAATTTTAGGTAAAATGCTTCTGAAACAGAGAGGACCTTGAGGTAAAACACCTCGGTGGTTTAAAACTCCGCAGCCATATGAGCAGACGCGGCGCGGGGCTTTCTGCATCCCGAGCATGATGGGTACAGCCAATGAAAAGAGTGAAAACTCCGGGTACCTTAGGGCTGATTTTACCTAACATGCAGCTGCCTGCTTTCCTCCTTGACAACTGACACTGCTACTCATATGGAAGCGTGCGTCTTCAAATAGTCGGTGTGCCTTTCTTTGTTTGGTTGGGTTTTTCTCCCCCGGTGGTTAACACCCAGAACTGAATATGTAGGACTTTCCCAGCCTAATTACTATTCACGGCGCGGGGGCCGGAGCTGACGGCGGCGCGAAGCACGGCCCGCCCCGCCGGCTGGGGCTCGTCATCACCGTGCGCCGGGGCGGCGGCGAGGCCGGCGGAGCTGCGGCAGCGGCCGAGCGGCGCGGGGCGCTCCGGGCCTGTGGG
>VZRX01012905.1:0-22489 GCA_013398075.1 Notiomystis cincta | reverse complement strand
CGTGGGCTTCGCTCCTGCGTGCCAGACCCGCGGGCGGCGGAGGAGGTCGGAACTGGGGCGGGATGGGGAGCCTGGGGCCGTGGGCTGAGAGAAGAGCTGTCTGCCCTTCTCCTTCGTGGGCTCTGCGGGATGTGAAGGAGCGGGCTGGCCTCTCTTACCGGTGCATAAGAGATGCTCTGAGAGGGGACCTCAGTAATACGTAAAAACATCTGAAGCGGGGGGTGCCAAGAACATGAAGCCAGGCTCCTCTTTGTGGTGCCAGGCACTAGGACAGGAGGCAGCAGCAGAAACTGAGGCACAGGAAGTTCCACCTGAACAGGGGAAAGAACTTTTTTGCTGTATGGGTGACTGCGCACTGGAACAGATTCTTCAGAGCGGTTGTGGAGGNATGGGTACAGCCAATGAAAAGAGTGAAAACTCCGGGTACCTTAGGGCTGATTTTACCTAACATGCAGCTGCCTGCTTTCCTCCTTGACAACTGACACTGCTACTCATATGGAAGCGTGCGTCTTCAAATAGTCGGTGTGCCTTTCTTTGTTTGGTTGGGTTTTTCTCCCCCGGTGGTTAACACCCAGAACTGAATATGTAGGACTTTCCCAGCCTAATTACTATTCACGGCGCGGGGGCCGGAGCTGACGGCGGCGCGAAGCACGGCCCGCCCCGCCGGCTGGGNTTCTGCTTGAGCAGGGAGGTTGGACCAGATGACCCGCTGGTCCCTTCCAGCTTTTCCCATTCTGTGGTTTGGCGTGGTGCTCTTGGGACGTGGGACCCCCCATGTCTCTGCAGTGGCTTCTGGCTGCACCCCAGCACACGTCGGTGCATCGCTGTGCCTGTTGGCTCTGTCAGCTTGGTGGCACTTAGGGTTGCAGGGTACGTGAAGGCCAGCAAACTATGGCATCTCCCTGCAAAACACATAACTGTAGTTCACTGCTGCCCTTAGCAGCAGTACAATTCTGCTGCACGAGCAGCACTAGCCCAAGTTATTTAGCTACAGCTGTGATCCACCTTAGTTTAGCTCTGTGTTTTAGAGGAGTCTGCTGTTTTCCAGTGCTAATGGGTGACTGCTCATATCTTACTGCAGTATGCTGACCCAAAAAAACTGTAGCACATGCAAGTTAAGATGCCACTATGGTTATGGTTACTTGAAGCTGTAGAGTTTAATGCATTCTTTCCAGTTGTCTTACATGGAGTGACATAGTGGGAGTTTTTAAGAAGATGGTTTGTCAAGTGTTGATCAGACTCTTAAAGTATGAACTCTCCCTGTCCTTCTGTTTTCAGTGTCATAGTTTTCCCAGCTGAATTTATCCTGAAAAAAACTCTGAAGATCAGGGAAATAATCTTTGCTGTATTAGTAAGCAAAAGCATCTGAGAGCCATTCTCACAAGGAAGCATCAAGAAGGCTATTTACTGGCATAAGGCTTAGGAATTCTTGTCTTTGTGTCAGAACAGCAATACAGAAAACAGCAGCCTCAAAAAACCTACAAGGAAATATTAATGTTCTTGTCTAGACTCGCACTGGGTGAAAAAAGAAGTGTTTATCTATGTACAGTAACCACCTTAAAATTGTGTGTTGCAAGCACATTTACCTGTTAGGATAGGTTTACTTAAAGCTTGGTAGAGTGTTTGTGGAATATATGTAACTATTTAGTCTGATGCCATGAAGGAATACTTGTCTTCAAATAAGTCTGAACAATCAAAACCATTATAGGGCATTAAGAGGTGTTTGAAGAATAGCACTGAATTATCACTTGATTTGGTAGGATTCGAAGGGTGGAATTTCATCTCCCTGGCCCCTCATTGTTTGGGCTTTTTTTCTGTTTTGTTTTGCTTTTTAATTCCTATTACTCTTCTACCCACAGTCTGTTCCCAGGATTTCTAATATCTTAGAACAATTAAAAGTATATTGGGCTAGCTAGTGTGTCACAGGGGGAGGAAAGATGACAAAGGCTTATCTTCTTTTTAAGCACCATTGTTACATGAGTGATATATAAGAAATTTTTGAATTTTATATTTCCAGCAAGGAAATTCCTAACATTGCCAGGCAGGAGGAAAGAAAATATTGCTCATTGGTCTTTAATGTTTAAAATATTGTTTAATAGAAAATGTCATGCTGTCTTCATCTTTGGAGGTTTTCTATACCAGATTGGTAAAGCTTTGTTAAACCTGATGTTACTTTGCTTTTAAGAAGTTGAACTAAATGACTTTCTGAAGTCTCTTTCAACCTCAGTTAACCCATGTCCTGTGTATCAAATATAAATGTTTGTATTTACTTTTAAGGAAGTGACTTCATCTTCTGTTACCTTTATATTGAGATATTAAAATGACTGTGTATGCCTTGGAAAAAAACCAAACCCAAACACCCCAAACCCAAACTAATGTGCATGTTGTGTGTTTTTTGTTTAGAACATGGATTCACAGAAGGACGTTCAGCCTCCAAAGCAGCAGCCAATGATTTACATTTGTGGAGGTAAAGAAAAGGCATTAGTGACTTTTTTATAACTTGTTACTGGAGATTTGGTGTTTGAATAATGAATAATGCTTTGTCATTATAATGAAGGGTACATAGATACAAATAGTTGCAGTGTGTATCCTGATGATATTTAAAGCTTTGTGCATTGATGGTAACACAACACAGGGTACAGATGTAGTGTGTGGAAGTAATTCCCTCGAGCTTGTGTTGCTGTCTGGAGCTCATGATCTCTGTGTGTTTTATTGTCAATGCTGTAAGGGCACTCAGCTTTCCCTGGAGTTGTCAAATTCTCTCTTAGCTATAGATAATTCAACAACTTAAAAATTGGTGATTTTCAGGAATCCCTGAAATATTTTGTCTTTTAAGAAAACAGACTCAGGGCTTTGGAGGGCTGAGCCAAAATTTTCATTAGTAGACAGTCTAGTATCAAGTGTGGAATGTGTTCTGTGCAGTAATGTTTGGGTGGTTTTTAGCAAGATTGTATTTTATCTTAATGTAAAGGAAGCCTGCTTTTTATTTTCTCTTTTTCTTTTTTTCACAGTATCTTGTTACCATTGAGCTCTTGATACAGACTCACTACACTTGCTATGTTTCTTTGCCCACAAACAGGAATTTGACTGTCACAACTTTTCAAAGTTATCTGTGCACTAACATTGCTGTTTTTCTTTGCCCACTTCCTTTGTCTTCCTCCATAACATCAGAATGTCATACAGAAAATGAAATAAAGGCAAGAGATCCTATCAGGTGCAGAGAATGTGGCTACAGAATAATGTACAAGAAAAGGACAAAAAGATGTATCCTTTTACACGTGCACTTGAATGCATTTGGGAAGCTGTGGATGGAGACAAGGGGAAACAGAATGTAAGGAAAACAGAACAGAAGATTCAAATAATTATGTAACAGTTCTTCAGGGTCAAAAATCAATAGAGTAGAGCAAATTACTATAGCACAATCTCTGCAGTGTGATTTGGCACCTTGATTTCTTTCCTGGCACTTTCTCTTTTTTTTTTTTTTTCCATTTTCTATGCACGATATATTAAGTTATGATACTCTGCTGGATAATGTATTGTGAATTGTTGATATTATTCAGCCTCTTGTTAAAGATGGCTTTTGAAATACTTTATGTAGATAGTTATGACTTTAGACAGTCTCTCTTTTTTTCAAACACGTGTTTTCTTTAACTGAATTATTCCAGTGGTAGTTTTTGATGCTCGATGATGTCTGCCGAAGACAGTGACTTCATCATATAATCTTCCTGATAATTTTGTTCTGTAAAACTGTTTGTGTGTAAATGCACGCTCTTATTTGTGTTTTAAGAGATTGAAATATTAAAGTTTACTGTAATACTAAATTTGGTCTATATTGTCTTCTAGCAATAAATTTCTAAAGCTGTTATTTAAATTGTAGTCCAGGTATGCAGCATTTTTTAAATTCAGTGATATTCAAGTTATCCTTGTTTTCTTTACTCTTACCTAAACTTTATTTGCATTTTAACATTATTAAATGTTTTTTGGACTCGGATGAACGGCATAAAATAACTGTGGTTTGAATAAATTCCACTGAAAATAAATAGAAAGCTACAGACGGCTAGGTTTCAAACAGATCTGAATTTCAAAAGAGAAAATCTTAAAGGACTCCAGAGCACCCAATTCTGGCACCCAACTGGGGATATGTCAAAAGTATGGATGTCTGGAAGTGTGAAAAAATCATTTCTCCTGAAAGAATAGGGAGAGGGAAGCAAGGTAAACATTAAGAAGCAACGTGGGACAGAAATTTCCTATGTGCTGCTTGACTTGTTTGTACTCAAGGAAAGAATCAGATCTGTGTTACAAAGATTATTTGGGTAACATCCCAAAACTAAAGTGGGATTTTGTTTCGCATTTCACATGATTTCTCAGGGGTCTGTAATAAGTGATGGGTTTGTGATGATGAGCCAAAACTTTTTTCATCTCTCCATTTGGAATGTGTGTTATGTAGTACCACTGAAGTGTACTCCAGCATAGCGCTGGATTATGTGTGCCTGATCTCAGTTTTGATGGTGCTAATCGTGCTGTTGAGGTAACTCGCTTAACTCATCACTGTAATACCTTTTCTAAGGTCTGCATGTCAGTATGTTGGCTTATAAATGAACTGCACTGGCTTGTTAGAGGGGATAAAGCATTCTGAAAAGCTGTTTTGGAGCTGTTTGGTCAAGATTTTCTTAGGTATCTGATCTGTGCTGTTAGGACTAGATTTTTTCCTGGAAACCAGATACATTTGGGTATAAGTGATAACCTTTTTTACTACACGGTTGCTATCAGTTCACCAGCCTGGCCTGCACACAGCGTGCACCTTGTGCCCGCATAGCAGAACGAAGGGGTCGGCTCCTGACACGGCTGCTCAGAAGGGTGAGGAGGAGAGGGCAGCAGCACCGCTGCCGAAGGCCGCCGGCAAAGGGAGGCGGGTTTGGCCCCTCTGAGGGCACGCCGAGTGCCTCCGCCACAAAGGCGGCCAGGAGCCCCCGCTGCCCTCGGGAAGGGGCACGGACCTGCTTTGGAGAGCAGCGCCGGGGGAGTGCAGGGCTGACGGGCAGCACTGGTGTGAGCGCCTGGGGATACCAGCGTTGGGAGACGGACCGCTTGCTCTCCGCTGAGTAAAACACTACGCTGAAAACACAAGAGCGATGCGTATCACACCGGCACCCCCGGGTACTGTTTTTCTGCCCGCCCTCAGCTGGCGCTCCCCTCAGCCCTGATCCCCGCCCTGGCCCCAGCCGCGCCTGCGCGGCCTGAGCGGCGGACGGGCGCTCCCCGGCCTGAGCGGCGAGGAGCTCCCGTGTCCCGAGACAGCGCGGCGCCGGGCAGGTGGGTGCCGCAGAACGACAGGCGACGCCGGTGTCGCTGCTGGAGCCCGGCGGGGCTCGGAGGGAGCCTCGCCAGGGCGTCCCTGGGGCGCGCGGCGCCGGGTCCCTGCCGCCATGTTGTACATAGCAACAGTTGCTACACAGGGGCCGGCCGCGCTGCCCCGGCTCCGGCGGTGCGTGAGGGGAGCCCTGGGCGCCGGCTGGGAGGTAAATCCTCGCCCCGGGCCGGGGGATGTGTGTTCAGGCCGTCCTGGAGACGGGTGCGCTGGGCTGTGCCGGGGCCGTGCCCCCGAGCAGCCGCGGAGTCCTGGTCACCGGCGGTGCCGAGAGCCACGCTGGGCATCTCCCTCACGGCCATGGGAATAAACGGGAAAAACCGCCGGTGGTGATGAGTTTTTTATTCTTCTTTACTTATTTCCTGCATTTATCCCTGTTTCCATGCGTGTTGTTCCTTTTTCAGTACTGAAACTGTAAAGTCTTGGGGCAGGATCTCTGTGCAACACCTAATTAGGACCCGTTATTATTTAAGTGATACTGTATTGTAAACATTTTTCTGTAACTGCAAATTAATATGTGTAATTATGCAAGACATTAAAACACAATTATTTTAATTTGGTTTATAACTACACATAGTTGTTATCACATACTAGCTAGTTGCCCTTACTGTATTCCCTAAAAATAACTGGTAACTTCATGTACTATATAAAAGGGAAAAGAGAATATCAGCTGCATAGAGCTTGTGATCAAAATATAAAAAGATGCAGATGAGCAGGTCAAAGGGACAAGGAGACAGAAATGTCCCATTTAAATCCTTCACTTCACGAGTTACAGACTTCCTGGAAAAGATTCCGATTACTTCTGTAATATAATCAGAGACCCAGAAAATGCAGTTAGTGAGGAAAGAAAATTGAATTTATTTTGGCTACAGAGAAGCCAAAGGTTTTCATTCCTTTAGATACAATGCATTGTTTAAAGTCTTCCCTCTGAAAAAAGGCGTGTCCTCCACTATGTTCTCCTTTGTGCTTATCCCACTTGCTTAAAACAGGTATGTGGGTATGTGTTAAATAAAACAGAGAATGGTAGGCAAAAATTAGCAATATTTCTTTAAGTGGTTGTTCTGAATTGTTCTGCCTTGCAGAAGCAGTAGACTTGCATAGTCTTACAAAGCATACCTCACTTCTGTCAGTAAACCTCTGTCAGGGACAGTTCATGTGATCAGGCCTTCAAATGTGATATTTCTTCTTTTATAGGTCTGCTTGCTTGAGAGAGTGGAGTGTGAACAGGTTTATTCCTTAAATTGGCGTTACTTCAAAATGTAGCAACGTTTACGTAATCACTTTTTTTTCCTTTTAATATTTAGTTATGGGTGATGAGTCAGTACCGTATTTGCTGGGTGAAGGAACCACTAAAACATATCAAATACCTATTAGTCATCTGGACTACAAATTCATTGAAAAATGCACAGATGTTAAGCACCTGGAAAAGATTCTCAGGGTATTAAGGTAAATTTATTTTTTTATCTTCATTAATAATGATATTCCTGTGCTGCAGAACTTGAGGGAACCTTTTTCTGTATACTCTTATTAGTCTGAACGTGTTTGTGACTTTTTAATTAAAAAATTAAAATACAGAATTGAAGTAATGATGCTGAAAGTGTCCTAATGATAACACTAGAAATCCAAGTCCTTATTTAACCATCGAGAAGGTTTGAGTAACTCAATGCCAGTTTTTTCTTTCAAATGCTGCTGCTCTATTTTGGTTCTCTCATGATCCATGTTGCCTGACTGGTAATTTCAGATGCCACACCCCTTTAACTTTTGCTGTAAATGACAGAAGCTTCTCTTTTAATGAGCTCTCTGGTAATAATTTTGAATTGCTGATGTGCGCATTGGAAAATGGTTGAAGGTTAAGTGGAATTTTCTAATAAAAATGTTATTAGATGACAGTAAGATCGGGTTGTAACAGGAAAATAGTCCTCTGCAGTCATTGTAGTGACTACATACAGAGGGAAACTTGGAGGATGTGGTGCAGTTGAGTTCTTTTTTGTTAACATTT
This sequence comes from Notiomystis cincta, assembly GCA_013398075.1. NCBI lineage: Eukaryota > Metazoa > Chordata > Aves > Passeriformes > Notiomystidae > Notiomystis > Notiomystis cincta. Next base: position 15,122 of record VZRX01012905.1, on the reverse strand, counting down.
ATATCTTTGCATTTTAAAGATCTGGTGAAGAGGGATGTTACCCTGAACTCACGTTGGTTTGTGAAAAGCGTATTGAGCATTTAGATCCAAGGAGCAGAGCTCTGAGAAAAGAGAAGCCTGCAGCCACAGCTTCTGATTTCACAGCTGAAGAATGGGAAGCAATTAATAGTGAACTGATGGTACGATATCTAATTTATAATGTGCATAATATAATCACTGTGATGTATCAATCTTCTTCTTGTGCCTAAGTAGAATGTAATTATTTAATTAAAAGAGGAAATGATCATAAGATTATGTTGGATTTTTCAAATTAGTTTCTTGTGCTAACGTCACTGAACCTTAAATGCCCATTTTAACTCTGCAGATTTTTGGTTTTGCAGATCACTTTTTATTCAAAAAAGCACTATTGCTTTTTGTCTTAATTGCTTTTCCCCATGAAGAGCAGTGCTTTTAAAGGATAACTGCTCTACTGCCTTAAGGCAAAAATATATTAATCATTTCTTTTCAGAGCTGGCTGTCAGAAATGAATGAAGATGATAAGAAATCACAGTTCCTGAGAACAGACACACCAAATGAAAGACAAGATAACTTGCCTCCCATTCGTTCTTCCAGCAGCTGCCTTCCCACAAATCAGGTATCTCCAGTTTTTTGTGTTAATTATAAGTGTTAATTATAGGTTTTTCTAAAACTGGGAGATTTTATATGTATGAACTTCTAATCATTGTGCCTTTCTTACTAGATTTATTTTGTTAACCAGAAAATAAAAACCTTTAAGCTCTCTTGCAAGAGACCAATGCTTAAACAAAAATTTTTTCTTAGTACCAGCATGTGTATTGTAATAATATTTTACTTCTGATCAAGAATTCACTGCCAAAGCAGATCTCCTTAAATACTCTTTTATGTTCTTCAATTCATATTTCAAAGCACTGTTTAAGCACGTGAACTGTGTTCCTTGTGGATGAAATTATGCCAGGAGATTTTCTCCAGCTGCCAGTAGGCTTTTGTTCCATGGGGTCAGTCAGGAGCTGGTCCAAAATAAACACCCTGGCAGAACTACAGTATGGATGTTAGACCCTCTGCAGCAATTGTTTCACTTTATAGCCGCTCCCATATTGGGTAGTGCTGGTGTATTTGTAGCCTTTATTGCACTTATTTTATACCTTGTGTTGGTATTTCCACTGCAGTCATGCACCATACTTCCTAATTTAGCCCTTAACCAGACTTAACAAATCTTTACAACTACAGAACAAATATTTATATTTTTTCCTATGCATTAGTTTCTTTATGTTTTGGGGTTTTGGTTTTTTTTCTTCATTTATTTATCTGCCTGAAATTAGTTTTTATCTGGCCAGCTTTTCTTGCTAATACTAAGTACAGTGCTGCTTGAAGGGATTGGCAGATAAGTAGATGTGGATGGGATTTTTTTGAATTGTCAGGTATTGTCATGGATCACTTCAGTCTGATTCTCAAAATTTTTCTCTGACATTCTGGGATGCTGCTATAAGAAATTCATTAAACATTGTTCTTTTTGGATGTTTGTGAGTCAGAAATGTTAGGAAGGGATCCTTACACATCATGCAATGTTTCTTCCCAATTGCTATTTTTCTTGAATAATTATGTGTTAATAAATGCCTAATTCCCATTCCTGTGTTGTCAGAAATTACTTGAAAGCTGGGACATAGATGTTGGATCAAGACATTTGGGCTAGCTAGGCAGTCTCTGTTATATAGTATATAAAGAGACTGAGGATTCCAGTGAATGTTTTATGAGTGGTTATTATTGAAACTATAGTGTGCTTTTGTTTGGTTTGATTTGTGGTCCTTTTTTTAAATTAATGTGTACTCTTTTATATTTCACAATATATGTTCCTCGACTATCCTATTTTGCTGAGAGCAAGTGTGCCACTATAGGTTTATCCTTGATTCGTATCTGTGTAACTGCTAGAACAGAAAATGGTATAACACCATATGAACTGAGTAAATCCAGTTTAGAATGTAAGTATAAAATGATGCAAAGTGTCTTGAAATCTAGGATACACCATGTTACTGGTGGAGGATATGTTCTCCATCCAAAGACAAAAGATTTATTCACCTTTTTTTTCTCCTCCTCTAAAGCATGCAACAGTCTTCAGGTCAAATTTTGTTCTTTTGTTCTCCATACAAGGTTTAAGTGTTAGTATTATTACCCAGGAAACCTAGATACAGCTTTATGCTTTACCTGTGGTATGTGATTTCCATTTCTTTTGTCTAAGCAGATGGCCTCTGAAGGAACTGTAACCTGCCCTGGAAGAGAGAAGGGAAGCCTGAAACATTTTAAGCAGTAGTACAGTTATCTCACTACTAGATCCCTACTGAATAAAAATAAGTTGTTTGTATAGCATACACTAAATTTATACCTGTGACATGAAATCTCAAAAAATTTGAATAATATACATAATCAGCTTTTCTTTCTGATAAAGATAGGTGTCATCTTATGGTTCTTAAACATGTTTGGCTAATCAGTTGGGACTATAATTATTTTTCAGATTGGCATCATATAATTTTGTAAGTGGGATCAAGTTTAAAGTCATCATGATAAATTTCTCCTCTCTGCTAGAAAGAACTGCACAAAGCCTTCCATAATTTAATGCTGTTACTTGGTTGGAGACTGTTCATCTGATCTGATGCATAAAAAGTTCAGCATTTTCAATGAATCCAATTCTGGAAGTGATTACTGACCCTAAACCAGTGGATTGCACTAATGGGTACAAGTTTGGTAAATGGAAGCATCTTGTTTTGTCTGCAGTCAGATTTTCTTGCTGATACCATATGTAGGTATAGTTTCAATTCACTACTGATAGTTTATAACTCTATGTAGTGTTTTCTTTTTATTGGTGTGGCTCTATGGGGGAGATTTTCCAAAAATTGACTGAAAAAGAGTTAAGTTTATGCAGTATCTGCCTCTGTAACACAATGTGGAAGTTTCTGTCTTACACCCATGTTTTCCTATCACACTGTCCAGAACTGTCTTAACTGTCCACACTGCATAATTTTTATTCTTGCTGCCTCATTTTGTCCAGGAGAGAACTAAAGCATGTGTTTAAAGATATTCATATTCCAAAGAGCATATTGATGGGATTTCAGCTTAGGCACTTTTGCCAGACATGGTTTTCTAATACTATTCCAGAAAGATTTCTGTCCTCAGATACCTCCTCGTGCTACAAACCAGGGCATGCAAAATGCATACAAGCTTTATGTTATAAAATCCACTGTGATAGGATCTACAAAGCCTTTGTGTTGTTTTGGATATTCTGAATTAAAAACTAACACTGGTTAGCTGCCATAGAATAGTAATGTCTTAGGCCAGCCCACAGAAGAACCAAGGCCAAGTTCTGTCACCTGTACTGAAACCAATTTATGCATTCATCTTTGGTCCAGAAAATGTTCACTGGGCTTCAAACCCAGGGGGATTCATGCATTATGAATTATGGCAGGAAACATAAGCACAGAGATGGGTTTTTTTGAGTTCCACGGCATGCAAGTGTACATTTTTCATCAAAACCTCTCTTGGATGAGATGCTCTGAAATATTACTGATTGACTCTGTTGGAACCACAACTTGATTACAATTATTTCCAAAATATGAGACTTGGAATTTTTTTAATTGTGGATTTTTTAGTCAGTGTTTCTGCCTTATGCCTTTAATGTACATGGTATAGTTCTCTCCCTAAGCTGGAGTTGCATTAGTGTAAGTACCTAATGACAGTGTCTTCAGAGAGTTTAAATATTTTTGCTCATTTAAATTAAGGACTTCTGGTTTGAAAACAATACTTGATATTTATTAAATTAGTACATTTGTAATGTACACCAGGATGGATATAACTCATGTTTCAGGAAGGCTTATTTAGGAGTTCCCTCCTCTGAATATGTGCAGATCACTAAACATATTTGTCATTTTGTCTAGCTTCCTGAAAGGCATAGCATTAAGAGTAATTCTGGAGTTATATACTACAAAAGTTTGTGTAACCTAACATTATAGATAGTCAGAATGTTTACAGGAAGGGTCACATTTGCATTGTGTAAATTGAGTTGTTTACCTCCAGCTGCAGAAGCATGTCCTTGTTGCAGTGTCACCACTGGTAAAGCGAGTTTAAGAAGCTTCTGATCATTTCTTTGGTCCAGTTTATCACGTGCTGGATTGAACTGGTACAGGTATTTGGGGATTGTACTGTGATCTCTATCAGATTGTTTAAACACAGAAAATTGTAAATCTACAACTCTGTAAACAAAGAATTACACTGGTTTAACTCAGTGAATGCTGGATTGCAAGGTAAGAGGAGGACTGAATGGCCATGATAGGGTAGATGGGAATATTTTGAACTGACTGTTCCATTGTGAAATACCTGTTTGGAACCACACCTTGCTATTAAGTATTTTGCAGTCAACGAGCAGGGAGGGACTTAGAAGGAGTGTAGTCTCATGACAGAGGTAGAAGAGATGCCAAAGGTGACAGCTGTGGAAATAAACTCCATTAAGTGTAGGAGATGGGTTGAGACACGAGGCAGTCAAATCTGATTGTCAGAACTCATTGTTGCAGGAAGGTCCTCAAGATAAATTTTAGGTAAGGAAGCCTCAATGATGGAGCTTGTCTAAAATCTAGAATGAATGTAAATAATCTTGGAATTGGCTTTAGTGAAGTGATAAATGTTCAAAAGAAGTCCAGACACTAATTTGAAGTCATTTATTTGCAGATTCGTTGTGAGTGTTCCAGGGACTACCAAAATCTATGCATTGAATTCTCTTGGGAAGCCTAAAACCAAGTTACTGATTCAATCTCAGTGTCAAACACCTTATCACAAGGCTAGATTTTCTCAAGACTGAGTTCTCCCTTGCTGTGTTGAAAGGATGGTTGGGAAGATGGCATCACAAGGTACTAACTAGAAAGTTTTACTCAGTGCCTCTGTGATGTGACAGGACAGCAGACAAAAAGTGTGAGACTCAGGAGCTCCTCAAATTACAATGATACGTGAAATGCATCAAGATTCTTTTTAAACCAAGATGAGTTACATTTTCAAGACTGAGATTAGTCATGAATAGTGTTGGTTAGTAGGAAAATATGTACTGCAGAAATAAACAAAAAAAACCCTCTCTGTGAATTCCACTGCAACAAATTGTCTTACAGGCTGGCTGTTTGTTTCTCTTCTAGAACAAAAAATCACAAAACAAACAAAGAAGCAAGAAAAACATACCACGGGATTACAGTGAGTGGGACAAGTATGTTGAATCCCTTATATTTCAGTTTTTCATAAATCTTATTTGTTTAATTAGGGAACAGAGTCGATGTATTTTGCAGAAACATAGCATTAAGGTCAGCACTTCAGGGAACTGTAACATTGATGAAACTCTGGTTTTTCTTAATAAATATTCTGTTAAAATGCAAATGACGTGTTGCTAACAGCTGAGAACAAGTTAGTCTATACTTTTGTACAAACTGTGTGAAATACAGTAAGTCAGCAGAAAAGTAAATAAAAATTGATTACTTAATTGATGAGATTTTTGAGAACAGTTCTAGGGTTATTTAACATGGACTTATAAATATGGACTTCTCTATATCTAAAGCCACAGTTCTACACTGAAAACAAAACTGATGAATACTTACTCCTGCACTGAACCCCACTAACATCAAAGAATGAGCTTCAGGCAGGTCCATCAGTTGACTCAGATGTAATTACACATAATAGAGGCTTAGACAGTAACTATTTTAGAATGGATGGAGCTCTGATACAAAGACACTCCACATCATGAAATGGTGGCATATCACCCTCCAAGGTATCTGATAGGTTGATGCCCAAATTGTTGAGCATGGAAAGCAAAATGCACATACTTATGTTGTATATAGTAGAAGCTCTTCTGTAGTTCCTGAAATCTGGAATATGATGCTCTAGAATCAGAGTGAGGAGGCACAAGTTTCCAGTACAGTAGCTATTGTGGGGTTTGAGTATTGAAGCTACACCCAAAGCCCCTACAAAAAACCCTGTTCTGCATAAGTTTTGCATATCAGTTATTTTCATGCATGTATCTTTCAGAAATTGGTGCCTTCCCGCTCAAATGTGGACAAAGAAAATAGGTTATAAAAAATATTTTTTCCAACAATTTATTCTTTCATTCATTTATTCTTTCCTCTTGCTACTCTGTCTTTCCAATGTAATCACGTGCAGATTTTGTTTATATTTTTATGTACACAATCTTTAAGAGCTTTAGCATCCTGATAATAGTACAGGTTGTGAGTTTTCCCATAGAGTGTATTATTTTGGATTATGAGTCTACTGAAACAGAGTTGTTTGAAAGACATTTTCCAATTTAAAGCATATCATGTTTTTAAAATGTTTTGAGGATAATTTCAAATAATTGTTCACTCAATTTCTGAACAAAATGTTTTGCTTCTTATTTTAAAAATACTTAATTGAAATGTGATTAATTTATAATAAATAGGTAAAAGTCAGCTAGCAGAAGATCAGATTCAAAATGGAGAACAATTAGCATTACAGGAAAAGGTTTTGAATTGGATAAATTTTCAAAATAGTATCTTGATTTCAGAAGGAAATTATTCATATTGTCAAGATTATTGTGAAAAGGCTATTTTTCATTAAACCCTACACAGAAAAGGAGTAAGAATGATGTTTCTGTATAGTGTAGGAATTTACTATTATTATATTTATTTTACAGTACTCTGACAGCAGTATTTTTTTGATATACATTCCTAAACACTGTTTTCAAAAGCTGCTTCAGATTAGCTTTGGAAGTGTCTTAGACTACTTATCTCAGGTTTACTGTATAAATTGCTTTGAAGCTGTTTCTTAATTATTTTGGCAAAGGTTAATAGAGATGTTTGTTAGGGCTGGGATGGAGCCTGATGATACTATTTCTTAAATTTTACCTGTCTTTTTGGAGGAGATGGTGAGGAGGTGAGGCAGAGATTTTTCTTGGTACCCAATAAGTGAACACAGCCTGCATCTCTTTTCCTTTGGTTTACAATGGAAATACAATATGCCTTTCTCTGAGCTGAGGAGTCTTCCTATGCAGCATTCTTGACTTTGTCATTTCATTAATTAAAGGTTTGATGTGGAAAAGGAGTGCTCTAAAATCGATGAAGACTGTGAAGAAAGTAACTCAAAAGCAAGATTCTTCAGTAGGCCAAGTGCACCTATAATTGAAAAGAAAATTGACACAACTGGTAATGTCTTAGAAACATAATTTTTCTTCAGTTGTAATACTGCATTGTAGAGTATGAATACAAATTGAAGAAGTGTATCATAGAGTTAAAGTGCCTTCATTTTTCAGCCCATAGAGATGCTAAAAGCTGTTAGATCATCAAGTGAGGCTATGTTTGAAAAAAATCTAATGTTGCTTAATAAACAGTAAGAATGTTTATGTTTAGTTGAGAGCACTAGGTAAAGAAGTAAAGCATACATCTGGTATTATAAATGAATGGTAGAGGTTAGCCAACTGCTTTTTTCTTGCATTCTGAATAGTGCCTATCAAAAGAATTTAATGTTTTGTTACAGAAAATAAAATACAAATTTGTCTTTTAGTAAGCCATGTTCTTTTAAAAAAATGCAGACTATGAGATTCAAAGTATTTTTTCTGACTGTTTTGGTTACATCTGTGCAAGTTGCTAGTTGTTGTGTAGAAATATTTTTTTGCTAGGAATGACAAAGAGAGAGAAAATTTTTATTGCTACTCGTGAGAAAGAAAAGGGCAATGAAGCCTTTGCCATTGGCGATTATGTGGAAGCAGTGACATATTACACTCGGTGAGTAAACACTATTGTGTTCTTTTATTTTAATGGCTCTTACTTGTGAATGTTGGTTTTAGATAAATGTAATTGGAGCAACTTCTTATTGAAGCAAATACTGACAATTACATTATTTTCAAAAGGGCAAAAAGATTTGAGAGAAGAATGTTTAAAGCACTGATGCATCCTGATATTAATTTTTATTTATCAGAAGAGAAGGGGCTAGATGGTGATGGAATGCAATCTGCAGGTGTCACAAACTTCTTCAGGTTTTCAAACCATTGAGACTCAAGGGCATGTTTACAAAAATAAAAGGATAAGCAGAGTGTTGAGAAACTAATTACAAATGTAGTTTATCTCTGTGCTTTTAAATGGTAAGGACTTAAAAACCTCAAAAATCAGAAGTGTCAGAATTGTCCTTTAGAAATTTAGAGTACATAGGAATCCTGGGGTATTAATTACCACTGTAAACTGAGGGTAATAATATGACACTCCTGTGAGATGCAATGTGAAGGTAATTAATGGCCTATGATACTATAGTGGGATAACCTTGAAAACAAGTATGAGAATGTTAATGCATTTGTGGTCAGTACAGATAATATGGAGAAAATCATGAACAAAAATAGTATGAAACAGCAGTAAAGTAAATATTTAACAGCTTTATGTTTAGGAAGTATCATTCATATTGTCACTAAAGGAGCCAGGGTTTTATAGAACAGCTTCTGAAAATTTACCTGAAGGTTGCTGATATAGATAGATATGTGGTGTGTATGTGTGTGTGTGCACACTTGTAATGATATTCATAGAGCACGTGCTGCTTAACTGAGGTATTTGATATGTGATGATTTTGTTGTTGCTGACTTGCAACCTTAAGATCTTTCTTGTTTTGTTTGGTTTTTTACACAAACGTAAAAAAAGTCTAGAGTTGTATTTCATATATAATAAATAAATTATAAGTATGTAATATAAAATAAGAAATGTCTGCTTTTGGAATATAAATAAGGTACTAATTACTAAGGATAGGCAGAATCCTTTCTAATGGAGTTTTTCCATATTTGACCCCCATGTGGCATTGCATGCCTTCTGAAATGTATGATATTGACACCATGCTGTTCTAACTGGTCACTTTTCTAATCCTATCTGAAATCTATTTTCTTAGAGTTACACATATTTAAGTAAAATATTTTGGATTGAATTGCTAATAATCTAAAGGGGTTATATCTATATGGCCAGAATGGAAAATGTATAGTCTGACCTCTTATTCTTACCCATTGGCTTTCTTGACTGGCTTGTCAGTCTCTTGGCTGTTCCTCTTGTGTGAAGACAAACCTTCACACGTTGAATCACTGTTTAGACTAGAATGCATCTCCTTCCTCCCCCTCCTAAGCCTTTCTAAAGAGCATGCACAGATTATCCCCCCATATCTGTTACCCCACTGGGATCATAGCTGCATAGACCTTTCAGTCTTTTTTTGTTTCCCATGTGTTGTGCATTTGTGGACAAACATTTGAGATTGTTCTTCAACCATGCTTTTTTTCACGAGGAACATGTGAGTCTATTGCAGTGTGCTGTGCCCCTTGCACTTCCATTGCTACTCTTTCCAGTGAACACAGTTTAGGGTCTTCCTTGCAACATTAGCAAGGCTGTTGGCAAAGATTCCCTTACACCATTTTGTTGTGTGCATCCTAGGTGTCCCTATTCCTCAGAGATGATCCTGTTGTTACAGAAGCTAACACCATACCTACAATACCAGCCCTGCAGCCAGATATTAACCTGGACAATTCATCCACTGCAACCTGAGTCTTTCTGTTTTACAAGCAAGATCAAGGAGAATCCCATGTGTTCCTCCCTACCACCGTTGTTGCTCTTCATCATAACTCCCAGAGCTGTGTAGTTACTCTTCATACTCTCAAAGATTTCATTTGGCAGTTTTGTTGGAGTCATGGATGGCAGGAAGAGGCAGTAGTCTAAGTGAGCCATGGCATCTTCTCTGCAACATCTAAGGTCTAAGGCCTGGCAAGCAAGAGGCCTCTGAAGATAGTAAATCTAGTTGGTGTATGATTGCTGTGGTCTCAGAGGAGAGAGTTTCTAACCACTGTTGTGGTATTAACAGTATTAACATTGCTAATGTTTTCAGCTTCCAGTAGTGAAGTGTTTCTAGATTACTAACTATGAGTCTAACATGGTCAATATGCCCTTTCTTTCAGGAGTATATCAGTAATACCAACTGCAGCTGTGTATAATAACAAAGCTCAAGCAGAAATCAAACTTCAGGACTGGGACAGTGCTTTGCAGGATTGTGAGAAGGTACTAGATATGGAGCCTGACAACATAAAAGGTAAAGTAGAAAATAAAATTGCTCTTCAATGTATTATTTTATCTCTAGCAAATAAAATTATATGTGTTATTAGTTAACTAAGCTTTAGATCAGGTCTAAGTATAAATAAGGAAACAGTGTAGCTCCCCACAGCAATTTTAGTGGTTCTTTGGGGGTTAGTGAAGTTTTATGCAGTTCCTCCTGTTGTTCTGTAATGGAAATTCTTACATGGCAGCATGTTTTCCATATGATAACTATAAACCCTCTTGTATTTGTGCAATGCAGTGTTTCTATAATACCCACATTGAATTATAAATTAATTTAAAAGTGACATGAAAACAAAGTTGCTGATATATTCCTTTCTGAAGTGAAGGACTTGAATGTAGCTAACTGTATTTGCATGAGTGGAGGGGGAAAATTTGAAAACTATGAAAAGACGTTTCACAATTCATGATTGCTGCTTCAAAAGATATCATGTGAAATTGCAGCATTAAAGTTATGAAGAGAACAGTTATTACTAATATGAAGTAAGTGCAGAATTTTAAAAACTGCATAACTACATTTAATAAGTCTAGAAAAAAATAGTGTACTTTTATTAACTTTATACTTTAAATACATAAATAATACACTTTGTTCTTTTATAGCTTTGATGCGTCGTGCCACTGTACACAGTCATCTGCAGAATTATCAAACAGCTATAGAGGATCTGAATAAAGTGTTGTTTGTTGAACCAGAAAACTCTATAGCTAAGGTAAAGATCAGTGAGTTGAATAAGGCTAGAAAGAGATTGTATGCAGCTGTAGCATAGTTTATGTTGTTTGATGTAACTATGAATTTTGAGGACACACTCGATCTGCTGTGCCATTGATCAGTTTCCTAAGACCACATATGGTGGAAATTGGGTACTTGAACACGGCCACATCTTCTGTTCTGGACTTGATTATGAGGAAAAGTCTTCTCTATTAATGTAATTTAGGTACCTAAACCATTTTCTGCTGAACATGCTTGTAGTATTAGTGTCTTGCTGTTCAAAGCTATTTGAAAATTCCTCTTGTAAAGATTCATTGGGAAAGGTGCATTTAAGTTCAAATACATAATGAAAAGAAATTCAACAGCAATGACAAGCTTTTGTTGTTGTAGTGGTAAAGTTAACCCAAAAGGAGAGGAGCTGGTTTCTGTCCTTGCTTCAGCATGGTGTTATAAATGCTCATTTCTGATCTCCAAGGTAGAATGAAAAACCTTTCATATTTTCTGATAAATCCGGACCCTTTCATAACCAGTTTTGGATCAAAGAAAGCCAGATGTTTTCTTTGAAAATCAAGGTCAGGATACGGTCCTTGTACTACTATTACTTCAAGTGTTTAGTAGGGGATTGGTTTGTGTCCTTTCATTGGTATCTTAGGGATGTTTTGCAGGTGGAACAGTCCTTGCATTTGGACTCTCCATGTCCTGAGAATCTTCAGTACTGGGCAGTTTTGATAGTAAACTTCTCTTTCTATGTTAATTATGAGTCCACCATACTACTACTCTCCCAGTGTTTTTACTTATGATTTCTGGAGCTGTACAATTGTCTCACCCTCTGAATTCTGTCCAGCTCTTGTTGCTGGCATATTATAAGCTGCTAGCTTGCTCATTGCTGCTTCTTTCCATGGAGTTATTTGATCACAACTGTTGCTTGAACCAGTGAAAGTGGTACAAGCCTCTTGTGTCAAATTCAACACATACAACATTTATCCCTTTTAGGGTCTTCCTGGAGCTAAGTTCCTGCCCAGAATAGGTCCCGAGTTTCACATCAACCAAGGAATTACAGGTCTCTAGATTTGAGTTCTGAAAGAGATTTTGGTCTTTTTTTTTTTCTAACACTGAATCACTAAATAGCTTGTGAGTCTGCGATGACAAACTCTACAATAGTCTTTGTGAAAAGATGTATCTAATAGGCTGTGCTGAGATTTCTTATAATGTAAGACATAGTCACTCCTTTTGAGTACACTCTTCCATTAATTGCTTTGCTGAGCAGTGCTTTTGTAGCTGAAAGCAGATGTCTGTACTTTGTACAGCTATTTGTACAGCTACTAACATGCCAGCTATTATGCCTTGGCTGGCACAGCTAGAAATTACAAGCCCTTGGCAGGGCATTTTATAAAGTTTCTCATCGCTTGGAGGATTCTCAAAACCCTCTTGAGCTAAATATGAATTTATGGAACATATGCAGAGTGCATGTTTATATCCAGAATCACTAATAGAAAAGTGAATTGGTGTCAGTAGCTGGAATTCTTCAAGGTACTTTGTCCATGTGAATCTTTGCTTGATCCTGTTCTTACCTTTTTCTCAAGACAGGAAGTACTGAGATGGCACTTCCTTGCACAGCATTGAATTACATTCAGAATACCACATAATGTTGGGTGTGTCTTAGTCTGCTCTGCCAGTGTAAAGTGATTTAGTGGTTTATGGGTTACAGTGATAGTGCTGGGTTAACAGTTGGACTTGATCTTAAAGGTCTTTTCCAACCCTGACAATTCTAAGTGCAGTTAAAGGGGTTTTTCAGTAATGGAAAAATGGTATGGAATGAGAAGCTGTTTGATCATCTAATTGCAGCTCATACAAGAGGAGCAAACCTTATCATTATTCACCATGGTCCTTCTGCTACACTTTTAAGAAGTATTGTCTCTTGGTTCTAGTTCTCTCAGTTATATTTCTCCATCAGATAGGCTGATCTTGTATCTGTCTCTTGTGAGAGAGACAGAAATTGACCATTAATTTTGGTTTGATGCTGACTGTTGGAAAATTCACATTTATTTACCCTCTTTTTATATTGGCAACATTTATCCTGATAGTTCTTCAGGATCTTACATGGATTTTTTAACAGAATGTATTTGCTATATCTAAATTGTAATTTATATGCACAATAAAAAAGACTTCTGCTATTGCTGTTTGGTTTTTTTTCTCTATTGTAGAAAAGTCTGCTGGAGATTGAAAAGAAACTGAAAGATTTAAAGCCTGTATCTGAGCCTCAAGGCAAAGGAAAAAGAATACTTATTCAAGAGCTGGAAGATTCAGAAAGTGAAGAAAGAGGGGAAAATACAGAAGAATGTGAGAGACATGGTGGAGATAAAAGTAATGTGATATAATTTCCTATTTTATTTTAACCTGAGGAAAAAATTGTTGTCTTTGAGATTGTAATGTTTATTCACGCAATTCATCCATATTTTCTTGCAAAGAATTTTCCCTGTTCAAAGACTAAAATTACATTGACTACTTAAAGTAGATCTGTGAAATCTAGAATCCAGTTTTATTACATATCTTTGTAATTCTTTCTAGAATAGGCATAACAGAGACAAATGGAAGATGTTGCTATAAATTAACTACTTCCCTGTGCCCTGTGTAGTTTTACACCTGTCCTTTGATGTGGATCCACTTAAAAATTTCTTCTAGTGTTTCAGAACATTCTGTGTTCCTGAGATCTTTCTCTCACACAGTTTTCCTGCCTTCCCACAGCACATTTTTTTCTGCATTTTTCTTCCCATGCTTGCATCAAAGGGTGTAAAAATGATCAAGTGTAATTTGTCAACAAATGTAATTTTTGTTGTGGTTTGTTTTGGAAATTATAATTCCCTTTTTTTTTTCTTTTTTTTTAATTGTAAGAGCTCTGTGCTCTGAAAGTTTATATTAGTAGTAAATAACATGTAATTCTTGTACTGTGTGTAGTTTACAAGCAGTTGAAGTGTATTTCCCATTCCTGGATTAGCATGTGACTGCAAGGCTGCTGAGATGAAGCCACTGGCATAATCAGAATCCATGGCTTGCAGGAGGAAGTGAGGCAGCAAGGAGTAGGAGTTGGCAGGTTGCTTTTAGATTCAGCTGCGTGGCTGGCCTCCAGCCCGCAACAGAATAACATTCCTAGGCTGATTCCACCCTCCTTTCTGCTAGTTATGTTGGTTCTTTGAGGTATTGTGGCATGACAGCTGTAACTTTTATGGTTTTTGTGTTTTATCTTGAAACTAAATCAGTCTGTGGGTTTTGCAGCTTAATCGTGGATGTTGGAGTGTACACGTGGGATATAATAATGCATTATTGGCACACAAGATTAGGGAAAATACATTTTTCCACGTTGGTTGGTGTGCAGCAAATCTCTTTAGCTAAAACCTTGGAAGAAGGGGTGCATCATGTCCCTGTGTGGTGGGGTGATTCTGTGACAATCTTGTATTCCCCATCGCCGGCACACCCTGGCCTTAAACGTGAGTTAATCTGGGGCTGGTTTCTATCGTGAGCTTTCAGATGACTCTGTGCCTTCCAGCTCCATAGGAAGACTTCCATTGTGTTGATGAAAGGTTAGGCTCTTAAACATAGAGAAGAGTGTCCACTGACGCCAGTGGCATTTGTGTTCCTGTGATATACATAAATATTTCTTAGATTTAAGTGGCAAGCATTTTCATAGATTACTCTGTATTTTCTTGTACAGCTGGAAACAAATACAAAGTCAGTTCAGTTAATGAGAAAAATGTTCTGTGAATGTAACAAAAATAAGTAGACCAAACATCTTACATCTTCTGTATACATCTAGTCCTGTAGTCACAGGCAGTGCACTTGTCCATGTTGTCCAGTCATGTAGTCACATTTATATCATGTTCCAGTTGGTAAGCCTAATGCATTCCTACTAAACTTAAAATTTAGAGCTTTTTTGTTTTCTTTAGCACAGAAGAGTTGATTTCTGGACTTTGAACAAAACAGTCTAAATAGAGTGTAGTCTCTCTTCATCTTCTATTCAACTGAAAGCAAAAGTAAATAGAGCCCTTTCTGTACAGTAGAAAGGGAAATTTGCTTGCATCCTAGAGACTATCAAAACCAGTATTAAGGCACTGAAAAACCTAAAAGTCATGTATGTACTTGACAAGGCACCTGGTATTTTGACATGTTTCTAGAAGTTATAACTGCAAATGATAAACAGAGTTTAAAGATAAATTATATATTTTAAATAGCCCCTTTTAATTAAGAAAAATTTGCTGAGTTGTGTGGTATTTACTTGATCTATTACA